>JAQFXM010001050.1:0-36970 GCA_034693345.1 Entomobrya multifasciata | reverse complement strand
ATTGTTATTGTACGGAGATAAGCAAGTTTTTTACAGTAACACGTTAAATAAATCAATACTCAATACTCAATACTCAAATACACAAAACTAGATTAAAATCAATTTACTGGTATTCTTTTTCGACGTAAGCCACCACGGTGGCTAAAAATATAAATTACATGTATAATATTTTTCCGAACCAGTGCAAGTCAAGCAAGCTCAGAAATTTTTAAAAATCTCCATTTGTCAACCTTAGCCAAAAATATATGCATTTATTATTTCCCCTGTTACAAAAAAAACCGATTGAAATCAGACAGACAGGCAAAAAAACCACAAAATATTCTTTTGCTTGGAGTTTTATGGTAAATCTTACCACATTGTAAACAGATGGTGATGCTCATTTTTTAGAGGATTCTTCCAAAGTTGAATATGTTATTTATCAAAGTTACTTTCGTAAAATAATTCTCTTTTCTAAACTAAATGTACTATGCAAGTCTTTAAGGAAAAGTACCTTTTGGTTTGGTTTCTTCTCTTAAAAAGTAACAATAACCAGTACACGCCTACAACTTACTCCCCTTTTCTCATCATGTCAATGTTTGGTTTACGAATAAGGAAAAAATATAAGAAATGGAATCATCACGATGTCGACTTGTCTGTTATGGTATGCTGATGATGATGTTGATGTAGAGGTGGTTATGCAAGCAACGGAGAATTTTTCCGGCTTCTTCGTTTCATTTTCATATTCCCCAGCTTTCGCCATCCCATCAACTCCACACAAATGCCAACGTTTGGTTTTTCTTCCGTTTTCTTTTCTTTCTTCACAAACTCACAACTCAGCTTGATGTCTTCAGTTCAGTCTTTTTTTCTGTGTGTCATAACAGGGATTATTATTAAATAACTGGGTTTGGTAGAAAAGTGGTGAATTTTAGTACATACATAACAATAGCATGTAGATGTAAAGAAAAAATGAAGGAAGATAGTAAAAACCTTAATTTAAACTGGAGCTGTGCGCTTGTGTACACATAAAATTATTAGAGAGGATATCACGGTGTTTTTGTGTGTTTGGTGCTGATGACGATGATGACATTGGGACATGAAGACACAACCTTACAGACATGAACGAATGTACTTTACGTGAACGAACGAAAAATATATTCATAAATATAAGCATACACATATTTTTTATATAATCAAATATCAGCTTTCTCTTTATCTACATGAGGGCATGTAGTATGTAACAGAGTTGGAGTGCAGTAACACAGGAAATATTAAGCGGAAGCAAAAAAGGAGAAAGAATTCCAGGAAGAGAAAGAATGCGAGAAAGGAATATTAATCCAAGATTCCAAGAGCGACGACGGATGCAACCAGAAAAATACTTACAGAAAAGTTCATGATTTTTCCATGTTTCCTTCTGTCTTCTTCATTCCATTCCATTTGAGAAATTTTCCCTTCATTTTACTTTTTCCCCTCTACAAAAGTATTATATTGCTTCTTTTGAGTGGGATTTCTGGTTGGAAAATGAAGTAATCTGTTCTTTTTGGAAGAAGAGACAAAATGTAATATTCTAAAACCAAAAGTAAAGGTCGTCGTGCGTATGTATTTCGTGAGTATGATGCACACGGTGCGTAGGGAATTTACATCTTTCTTTTTTATTTCTTTACGAAAAGGATGAACAAGACCAGCGTGTCGTGCTCATTTTAATTAGGTCCTCTGTAATTTTTCAATTAAAACACCAGCAAGGGGTGGAGTAAAGTTGACACTTGAGAAAAAAACACTTTTTTTTGCAAGAAGTAACCCCCACAGGCTTAACTAAAAAGATATTTGTCTAAGGAAGTAAAATAAAATTATAAAAGACACATCATCATCAACATTTCGTGTTCATTCAAGTTTCCTTTGCGTTACATATCTCAAGGGACCAGAAACATGCTTTCTTCTCTGTCTCATTCTTTTCCTTCCTGCTACCATCATCATCATCACATATCATATCAAGTATATGACTATTAAGTATACTTTCTAAATTCATTACCTTTTTATACCTCACAGGACAAAGTACCGGAAAATAAATATAAGTAGTTACTTGCTACGTAGTACATATACATACGTGTGTTTCAACATGAAAATCACAGAAATAAAATTATTTCATCTTATTTCATCGCACTTGGAAGCACACACACAGAATTATCCCTTCTTCTTTTTCATATTTACGCCTTCTATCATCATAAAAAATGAATCCATACGTTAACTTTCCTTTTATTTTTTGTTTTCTTTCAGCTCTTCTTGCATGTGTCCTGTCAGTGTCCTGAAGTTGGAAGCGTCAGCCGTCAACAGTCAACTCAAGACATAGCAGGCGACAACGAACATCAGCTCACATCAAGAAAAATTCCATTTCACTTATTGGATTAACTCCATAATAAGTATTTTCTTGTTCATAGACTACTCCTCCTGCTTATTCCCTTCTCACTCACTCACATACAAAACTCCCAACGTTGTCTTTGACTAACTGAAAGAATCAAGAAGAAAAAACGGAAGGAAGGGAGAAAAAATTGTTTGGTCGGTTCCTCCTTTATTTCTGCAGTGTTTTTTTTGTATGCTTGATGTGTTCAGAAAAAAATCCAGGAAGAACTGCGAAGAGAGCAAAATAAAAAGTAAACAGAAAAAGTTTCAGTCACTCACTCGACTACTCTTTCAGTCAGAGAAAAAGAACAGAAAACTCACAGCAGGGGAGTATATGGACTGCTTACATTAAAAGCACACCAAAAAAGAAATAACATTTTATACCATTTCATTCATTTACTACGGTTCAAATGTGCGTAGAGTACATTTACAAAGAGAATATTGTGCAACATACATGCTTACACATATGATGATGATGATGCCTTGGATAATTTCAGGAAGATAATGGTATAAGTTATACAGTAACGGGAATTAGTTCCTAGTCCCTTTGCCATTAGTAGATATTAAGGCACGCGAACGTGTGTGTGTGGCTTGGCTGGATAAAGGGAAGTTCACAACAAACGGAAATTCTATTAACACTGGGTTCATCACTACACAGGCCCAAGTAAATCTGATGATGATTCAACGTTTAGTCCAGTGTCCCTGCCACTGACATAATAAATCTCTGCTGTAGACGGACAGCTAAAAACCAGCTCAACATATTAAGTGAGAGGAAAAGTACTCCTATAAAAAAGAAACAATACGAAAAAAATAAGAAGAAAAAAGTTTTATCAGAGCAAGATGGTATTTTGTGAAGAGAACTTCTGCTGCAGTAATCAAATGAAATGAGGAAAGAAGAGTAACGCAATATCCTAAGAAGAAATTGCTGTGAAGATAAATAGAAGCGGAACGGCGTTTCTCTGGCTTCATTAAGAGTAACGTACGAACGAACGAGCGGAATAATGTAATGTGCATAATGAGTTGTAATAGCATTAAAAGGAAAAGTGCTTTGTAATATGTAAAAAAATAACAATAATGTAATGTTGGTGCAGAGAAGAAGACGAGAACAGGAAATAAAATAATGTTTGTTGAAAAAAATAATGAAGAGTTTTCGTTGTGGAGGAAAAAGAGAAAAGGAGTTGAAGCGTTTTGTAGAGAAACGACTAGAAGTAAATCTTGTTTAATGACTTTACACTTTTTGTATTAAAAAGAGATTCTTTTTTGGAAAATAGTCAGTCAATAGAAAAGAAAAGAGAAAATCCGATAAAAGATTATAGAACATTCCTTTGTACTATATAAAACGGTTGTAATGCATTCTATCTCTCGGACATTTTTTATTGATGAACAAATTTGTTGAATTAGGTCCATTGACTATACTGTACATGGATAAATTTTTGCAGTGAATCTTCCAAGGGCCATAAAAACTTTCATCATTTTGCAATTCGACCAGAGTTTTTAAAGCCATTAAAATCGATTCTCTGAAGGATTTGCAGCCCTTTTTTCAGGCAAAGTCTAATATAATTGATTTTTTGGAGAAAAGTTGAACAAAAAATAGGTTATATAGGATTTTAATTTAGTTGAAGGCTTTTTCATGGAATAGATACAAGATTATTAGTGCTACTTGCGTGAAACTACATTTTAAAGCCGTAATAGTATAGTAAACAATAAAATAACACTGCAAAAACTTTCTCCAATTTATTTGCGAACAACCATTCATTCACCGACCTTCACTTAATGGATTAATAGCGCTTTTCCAACTCTCAGCATCCTTTTGTGCTGCTCGTGTTACAGTCGCCATTTTCATTATCGTCAGTGCATTTAATTGTAATATCAATCCACTTTGCAGTGAGTGACTTGACTAAAATTCCTAAGTCACTGTGTATAATGTACATTTTATAAACTTACTCAGAATATTGTTGTACTTTATATATTTATCACGTCATTTTCACATCACAGCGAATTTATAAAAGCTTTACCGGCTAATTTCCGAAATTGACAGCAGCATCTCACAATCGCAGCTCTCTCGCCTCAAGCTCCACAAATAAAAGCAGCTAGACAACTATTTCTGTGATCAGGAAAAAAGTTTTTGTCTGAAATCACCGGAATCTACTGGATAAAAACAAAACATTTTACCAACAGTGCATACGAGACCCAGACCAAGACCAAATGCAGCAGCACAACAAAAGTTTATTCTTCAAGCAAAAACGGCAATGAATTTTCTAGCCTTGCCTTGAATTGATTACTTTATAGTAAGACAAACTTTTTATGCCAGTGAACATACTAATATTACTACTGCAATGGTAAAATATAATATTGATACATTCCATCTATCTACCAAAACACTACACTTAACTTACTAATAGGCTGCACATAGCCAAGCTGTCATTCTCTGTCAGTTTCTGGTAGGCTCAGAGACTCTTCTTGTCTGTCTAGTCAAAAAACTTTATCTACGCACTATATATTCTCTCGCCTTACATCCTGCCAAAATATCATTAGAACAAGAAGATAAAAAATCATTCATCGTATCGTGTCATCATCGGGTGTGCACGGAACTCAACGCAGAGTTGCTAAAACTGTTAACGAATTGGAGCTATTAACAGGGATTAAAACACTCTGATAGCTGCTCTTTTTTGCTATTCAACAGAACACTTACTTCACTTGTATTTTACAGCTAAATAAAAGTTATAACAAAAGTAGAAAAAGATATACATACCTACTTTTTTAACACTACAACAACTACAAAAACTATAACAGCTATCATCATTTGCGTAACAGTAGGATGATGAGTTTACTAGAAAGCTGTTGATTTTTTTTGTCCACTTGCTTTTGTGCCAGGAAGGAAGGATTAAAAGAAAAGTCAAGCCTTTTAATAGTCGAGTGAGCTTAACTTGACTCGGCTCAACTTTGTTTTAACCCTTTCTTGCATACTCCTTGACTCCTCTTTGTAAATTACTATCGCATCATCCTCCGTCTCGTCATCAAGTCTTCATTTTTTTACTGGAGCTATCTCTGCTCTTTCCTACTAAAATACTTGTACTTCTTCTCGACAACTTTTTTTCTAAAAAGTTTCTAAACCACTTGGCACTTTCTCTCCTTAGTTTTCTCATTCAGAATTCAGGCAAAAAATAGGATTTGACTTGACATTTATATGAAACATGAATGATTTAACAAGAGATGAATGAACAGCAGTCTTGGCTCTCATGAATTAGTGGAGGAGCTTTGTAAATGATAAAAATCGGGTTGGTGCTGTTTAGTTGAATTTATTAAATAAAAAACGAGATGAGTGAAGAAAAACTACTTTACTTTTAATTGCCGAATAAAATTGGAGTTTTCACTAATATCTTGGGGCTAAAGTTGAGAAGTGAGCATCTAAATGATTATGAAGATGATCATGATAACACCAAAGCTAACACGTTTATTGCTCAGCAGTAAAAAGTTCTAAAAAATCAAGTGTCAGATGCAACTTTCAAAATCTATTGACGATATGAGTCATCGTTAACCAAGTCGTTACTTTAAAATTCCTAGCAAATTTTAATACAAGCTTGTTAAAAACTGTTCGTGCATGGACAGAAGAAGTGTTCGTGAAGTGAAGGCCTAAATGCAGAGCATTGCATTTACGAAAACCCCACCATCAGCAACTACAAGTTTTTAAACGTTGCTGAAACATAGAAGCCAACGATTTCTTGGTGAATAACAAGTGCTACTACTTGACCCACTAAAAACTCAAAAATGGGAGTCGCTCAGCATCAAATCCAAAACTGGTTCATCAGGACTATAACAGCACTAACACTTGCTTTGATTGGATCGCAAGCAGGTAAGCAATTTTACAACTTTGTATAAGTATTTTTAAGGACTGCCTAAAAACTTTCTTTTCATATTATTCATCTGCATACAGGCAAAGTGATATATAAGTATACATTTTCAATTCAAACTACTTTGTGAAAGCGCGAAGAGTATATATGTATATTTCATGAGTTGAGAAAGTTGAAATTGAGTTAAAAAGTTGAAGACGTCAACAAGTTTTCACTTTTTCACAGTTCATCATGTTTCGTTTTCACTTAAAAGCCTCCCTGTCACGACATACATCTTGATGACAGGACACAGGCTTGGTTCAAAATGTCAAGTAGTCAGAGAAAAGTGACAAATTACTTGACTAGATGTGTGCTTTCTCATATCAGTTGTGTATCAACATTATTTTGTGATTGATTATTATCGTCAGCACAGTTATTATTAGCTTTTCTTTGGATTTGCAGAGAACAAACACGCATTTTTATGCATCCGGTATATTATTCAATGGTATGGTATACAAAGGGAATATAAATAGAAGAGGCATTTTTTTGTCAACAGCGAAACATACAATGCTTCAAAGTATCAAGCCTTTCGTACTGAACTCATGATGGCAGGTTTCGTGCTTGCAATCCATCTACTCTCGTGCCTTCGCATTTTGTTGTCTGCTGTCCGTGTCCACGTCCGCGTCCATGAAGTCTATTTTGTATATAAATGTGTCTGTCGCTCAAAAGATAAGAGGCACGGTACAATCAACTTCTTGAATTCTCGTTTACGTCAACTAATAACAAATTTTTAGTACTTGCTACACAAAAGCCAGTGAATGGCTGTTTTTATGGTTGAGTATGTGCCAAGTGCACGCAAAAAATCATGTACACTTATTCTTGCAACATTTCGTTGAGGTCTTTATGTATGTAAACTTGTTATGCCAAGTTTTTTTGTTGACGGCATTTTCCGTGAATACTATCAACATGAAGTAGTAAGCAGGAAAGCATGCAAATAAGGGGAAAGTAAAAGTAAGTTGTAAAATGTATGGGAAGATTGAGCCGAGAAATGTGGCTTGTATGGAGGAGGAACAAACGGAAACAAACAAAAATGAAATTACCCATGCAGCAGTCAAAGCCAAGCAGACATGAGAGCACCAGACTACAACTGTTTGCTGGAGGAGACAAATGAAGTTTTCTCCGGATACAGAATTGTTTGATTCGTTCGGTCACGACGGGCACATGGCAGGGTAGGCACATCTCCTCATCAAAAAGTGAAAGCACGTCTGTCTGCTGATCGTGAGTCGAGTCTGCTCTGGTGTGTCTTTTTGTGATACGCACAGCAGCAGCATATGCACTTTAGGGAAAATATGGGGAAATTAACGAACTGCACTGTACAGTTTACACGTAAAACCTTTAAGCAAAATGAAAAATCTGTGAATAATGCGAATGATAGATGCGAAAGTGAGGGAGGGGGGAGTTAGCCATGTGTCTTCAAAACGGACATCCGTGATAGAGGAGAAGACATTACGCTAATGAAGTTTAGTTGTTTGCTGTTCAATGCAAACAATGTATGAAAATGTGTTTGAACTTCTCTCTCATGCTCACGTGATCATTTCCATGTGTCATATTAAGTAATGGTCAGAGAATTTATGTGCTTACACATTTTTCAAAACTTTTGACATATGCCCTTTTGCCATTTTTCATCAAAATTGTATGTGTAAGTAGTAGTATAAAAGCTCCAAAAATAAATTTCATCGTGAAGTTTAAGCACATCACAAGTTAGTAAATTTCATTTTCAATAAAAAATAGTAACCAACCAAGTCTTGACTGCTCATTCTTTCCGTTTTCTGAACAAAACTCTTGTGTAAGCATTGCATTGTACCTTTACCCTTTCCCACTACTCTTATTTCACAATCAGCAAACGATTTGAAGTGAAAGTTGCTTTTAAAAGTTTAAATCCCTCTTGAATTTTTAATGCTTTTTTATTTACTGCTTTCTAGGAGTATACTACTTTCATGCGTATTTTATTTGAAACGTTCACAAATGTACAGCGCAACACACTCACTTCCATTTCTTGTCTCTTTTCTTCAAGAAAGAGTATTTGAAGAGTATAAAACTGAGAGAAGGAGATGCTCGCTGGAAAACTTTTGAACCAGCACATATAACGGCACAACATAGTTTGTTGCGTGTGATGTATTATGTATTATGGGAACTGCACATAAAACTTTTCCAAGTTTGTGAAGATTTCTGTACTGTAGCTGGTATCGTTAGCTAACTAACTACATACATTTAACAACCAGCAATATAAGTATGTACAATGTACTGCTATCAAAGAAAATAATATTTATGGACTTTTTTTTATGAAGGTATGAAGCATAACTACTAATTCCACTTGTGTAAAATTCCAACAAAGTTTTGTCTCTTCTCTTTTCATTCACCAAAAATTTCACCAACCACTTGGCGACTACACAAAGTGTGTTGTAAATGAAATGAAAATTGGTACATATATGAATACATATCGCATAGTTTGTAATAGTTTTTCAGTAAAAAACATGAACAACAAGCGCAAGCGGCGGCGGAACTCTTATAACTTATAAATATTGTGATCTTCGTTGATCCACCTTTATGCTAACCTTACGACGAAGAAAAGTTTACAAACTATTTTGGTGGCATGTTCCAATGTTCTGTGTGGGTAGTATCTACGAATAAATAAGTTTAGTGCTACCACCGCCGTCTTTTGTACACTTTAACCCCTTTGCCGACGCCGCGCCGATGATGATCATGTTGTTTAGATTCTACATTTTGTTCTGTTCTGCAGAGAAAAACTTGTTTCAATTTCTTGACACGCACTCCAAGAATTTATTATTTTTACTTATTCTCTCTCCAGTCGTTGGTGTGTAGTTTGCTTTACGCCTCTTCCTTCTTCATTCACTCATCCCATATCAGCAGTGCGGCATGACGTGGCATTTTCACTTCCTTGTTGTTTTTTATATTTTCATAGGATTATATACATTTATAGGCTCATCAATCCCCGTGTGTGCGTATCTAATTTTATGATGACAGCAGCAGAGGTACATGAGCGCATCACCACTGCCAAAGTCAGAGTTAGAGTACAACTTGTTTGTTTTATACTACCAGCAAGTTTTGCATTGAAGAAAAGAAATAAAAAAGTATAAATTTTTTTGGAAGATAATACTGAACAAGCTTTGCAGCCTCTTACAAAGTAAGTACTGTGAAAGTCAAGATGAATCGGAAAACAGAAAAAATATAAAACTCTAAAACATCAGAGATCAGATCGGAGCAATGGCTATTTTCACTGTTTCAGACAAGCAAAGATTATACGATCCTTCCAAAACCGAAATGCAGAAGAAGAAGAAGAAGAAGCTGTGTATGTACAGTGTACAATATCGCATTGGTTTTGTTAGTTGGGGCCAATTTTCATGCTGCTTTCACTTTATATTTTACTCAGATGCTGTTTTCTACAGTATACATTATGGATCTATTCACAAAAGCTTAAAAGTTACCGTCTTCACTTCCCCTCTATCTCTAAGAAGCTATCAAACCTTGTTCTAAAAAGCTTGTCCTTTTTTGTACACACACTTTACTAGAATTTGTTGCCTGCAAAAAACACACAACTTTGCCGGCTTCTTCGGCTATCTCTCCTCTCTTATCTCACTTAAAATCGTTATGTGTAAACCTTGCAAAGTACAAATTACTGTGTGTACTTTTGAACTGGATAGTTTTATGCTTTATCTATCCCTTCAAATAAAATATTTTATATTTTACATGTGTATTTTTGTGTTTATTTTACGATGCGATGTAAGGCTATTTACGACATTGCTGGAACTGAGCAGCAAAACTAGCTTACTTACTCACGTAGACATACTGTCACAAAGTAAACTTATGTTTCTCCTCGTCAGCCACTTAATTTCCGTCTTGTTTCTTCTAGCTAGCGCAGCGTATGCTTTCACTTCATAGCATCTTAAAGTTAAAGGAAAGTAGTTAGTACAGTACAAAATATAAATAGAAAAGGAAACTTCTAAAATTGTTAGTTGTTAGGAAAGCTGCATCAGCAGCAAAATAAGCATTTTGTCAGTTTAAAAGTATCAAGCGCCATGATTTATCCCCACAATAACTTTTAGCTAATTCATCTCACGCCTGCTCATTCTCCAAGTTACAATAATGAATTAAAATGAAACTGGTTCTACTTAAGTATGCATGTGTATGTATGTATTCATTTAATTCCATGTTATGCTGCCTGAATGAAAAGACAACAAAAATGGATAAAAAATCAAAAGTGCGCACTTCACTTCTCACTCACTCCAACAGACAAAAAAATACATAATAAAATCTAAACAAACTGGCAATAGTCAAGCAAATAAATCCCCTTCTAGCATACAAATTCTATTAAAATCAGTTTAGGAAAAGTACATTTCATCCAGCATTAACGACCACGGTGGCGGCAGCGGCTGCAGTACGAGCATTCAATACACACAGTAATTTACAAAGAAAGAGTTGCTGAGAAGGGAGTAAAGCTGCTTTACTCTAACTTTTGTATATTTGTATTTGTGTGTACACTACATACATTATAACGGAAGTTATTTTTACTACGTTTCCGTTCAATCGGCTTTTCTTTTCATTCCATTCTTCTTTCTCCTCACTTCACTCGATCGAGTTGAGTCGCGTGGCTCAATGCAGTCTGCTATTTTTGCTTCAAAATTGTACGTGAGTTTGTGCCTTTCTCTCTTTTTTTCCTCCAGAAAAAAATATTGTATGAAAGTCGCATCGATAGAAAGACAGAAAGAGGCAGACAGTTTGCTTAGCTCGAGTGGAGGCAAAGGATTTAATGCAGGCAAAAAGTCTAAATAGCCTCTCTCTTGTACTTGAACAGTTGAAGTGCGTGAATGACTATTATTGTCTGTATAAATAGTATTATATACTACTGCTATACATATACCAGATAAATTTATTTCCTATTTTCCCTATAATCCTAACAACTCAAGCTGTTAGTGTTGCTGCTGATGATGACCATAATATTATCATCTATTCTATTTCTACTACAGCTATATCCTCTGTGCGAAGCGTGTAGAAGTATTTCCGTACTTTTGTATGCTTTTCTATGCTTTATACAAAACAATGAGCTATTATTACTCAAGTATTTTCTATTCTTGCTGAATCTCACTTTTTCCCTGAGTTTTCTCTCTCCCCCACCACCACCACCCTTGCACTTAATAAGTACTCTTGAAAAAAGGAGAGTTTGTGTATATAATAATAGCAGTATAGAAAAAGAAACAGCAGAGTTTCAAAAAAATAAACTTTCTGTAAAAAATATCCGCTTGCTTTTATACAACTTAATACCAATATTCTATATGCATGGAAGAAACTGCTTCGTGTCCGTTATGTGTGCCGTTTCTGTTTAAACTGCCAATAGGATGTGATGTGAAGCGTGGTCATTACTGTTTTTTCACTCCAACTTTTTTATTATTATTACAACGCGGCAGCAGAGAAAAAAACGAATTATAAAAATGTCTTGTGTGTGTGCAAATGCCTGCTGTTTTTACTGCGTGAGCGTTCTATTTTTTCTTCATCTTTTAAGCTCATGCACAAGTACTTATGAATGTATGTAAGGTATCTAAAAGAAAGTAGACATTTTGCAGACATTTGATAGTATGTGTACATGTGTCAATAAAGACAAGTTCGAGAGATGATTTTTTTCTTGGACAATTTTCTTGTGAAAACCGATTCCACATACTATCACGATGATAATATGAGAATGTGACGATCATAAAGGGATGGGCGAAAATGCGTATTTCTTTAGAAAATGTATATGTAGTTACGTTACATACATATTTAGGATATATTACACAATTTTTTATTGTCAGTCCTCACAATAAGCAACAAACACAAGTAATAATAGTATAATATCAAGTGAATGACTGACGTAAAAAATACAATACACAGCAATACAATTATCATTTTCAGTTAGTAGGCTAGTCATTCAGCTCAGACTAAGATGGAGATGCGTATAGACAGTCTTTATGCTCCTAAAGCTCATATGATATCATTACAATGTAGAAAGTATAATGCATAAGGACACACAACAATGCTTTATTCTTGATAATAATAATAATACTTTCCCTTTTCTTTATTACAAGGTTTATGAATCTCGAGGGCATTGTCCTCTCTCGTCTCTCTGAGAAGATCCTTCTTTTAGACCGAAAAACACAACAGACATATCACAACAGGAGCGGATGAATGAGCTACAATACAAGGAGCTCTACAACTTGTTCTGCGATAAGCATAAAACATTATTAAACTTGTTCCGTTTCTTTGTATTCCTTCTTGGTATTCATCTCCTTTTCTTCCGTTGCCTAACTTGCTGTAATTTCTTCATGGATCATTCTACAACCGTGGAATTTGTCTTGTCATGTCTTCTTCCACTGAATGTCCTCTTTTAGAAATTTCTATACATACCTATGTGTATGGCATCCTCTTACTCATCAAAACGTTGTATGCATAGTATTTTAAATCGACTGTTCGTAAAGTACACTGACTTTTTGTACCGGTTCTGAACTGACACTTTTGATAACCGGGTAAGCGATAATTCAGTAGGAAACTTGACACAATGAAACAAAGCTTTCCTCGAAAACTCTTCAGTCAAAATCAAATATTCTTATCAGTTATTATAAATAAAGCTCATTTCCCTTTCCCTCTAATAACTATTTATTATTAAGTTTAACACGTCTGCATTAATATTGACCGGATCAATGGCTCATCCGTCGGTCAGTCACGCACACGAAGAATACTAACATGAACATTTGATGATACATTATATTTTAACGGTGCAGTACTTCTTATTTGTGCCCATGTTTCCAGTACACTTGTACCAGTATAATCTCATCAAAATCCTGAACAACATGACTCCTGCACTGATACACTAATATAATTGTCATTGATATTGGAATGGCGAAATCATCGTCATCCTTGCATCAACTCGCCTCCAAAAACAGCAGTGCAGAATAAAAATGAACACTCTGTTATTAAGTTGGGAAGATTTCATTGTACTAAAAAACAAGTGGTTCTAAAGAGAGAAAAGAGTAGAATCCGGAATGAGTGTTTTAACCATAGACTGGACTGTTTAGCCATGTTCATGCTGCTTCTGCTATTGCATATTGGACAGTAGTAAGTCAAAATGGAGTTATACTTTCTCCAGTTGAAGTATAATAATTATAGTATGTATGTACGTTTGCAACAATCCTGGATTCGTTTATTTCATTCGTTCCATTTTTGCGTTTCTTTTTTTTTCATTTTCTTTTTGTCTTCTTGTCTTTTTCTGAGCGTCCATGTCTTTCTCCCCAGCAGTACTACACAATAGTCCATTTTTCTAACAGTGGAATGTGCAATATCTGAAGCACTTTAGTTTTATGTAATACCCCGTGTCTCTCCACTTTTACTTCATGACCAGGGACCATGAGGATTGAAGATGACGAGAATCATGATGATGATGAGAATTTTCCTTCAAAAAATTTCTCCAACAATAATAATAATAGTTTAGAAAAAAGAATAAGAACAAAGAAAAAATGTAGTTTCTACATCCAATATTACACATTTTCCTCTTGTATTAAAAGAAGAAAGGAGTTCTGGCAAAAAGAAAAAAGACAGAGAGACGAGCAAATAATTACACACTTTTTTTCTTCGTTTCCCTTCAGAGGAGAAAAAATAATAGTCTCTTGTGTGCAACCAAGTCGTAGACCGTCCGTCCATCCACCACCATTTTTATTTCTGCCTGCTAGAAGATGATACTGCAGTTGCAAGACAAAAAGCCAGCTTAGGTTTATGGAAGTACACTAGCATATACATGGACATAATCTTAAATTATACTCAACAGTACTAGTCTTAATATAATGGCTGCTGCTGCACATTACTCCAAAAAGTCGTATCAAGTAGAGTATCATATTTCATTTTACTGTTGTGCAAAAAGTCGTATGCTTTTTGCTTTGAACAGTAAGGAAAAGGAAGACACACTGTACTATGGAGCACAGAAGATGGTAGAATAAAAGCCTTTAAATCTAAAAAATAAAGCAAGAAAGTAAAATAAAGAAAATATATGCATGTCTAGCAAATGCACATGCATTCTCATTTTCATTCTTTCTTTTTATAATACGGGTCACTAAATTTCCGCTTTTAAACTTTCACTTTTTGTGTTTTTGAATGTACAGATAAAGCTAACGGTTAAGTGCAGTTGGTATAGAATGAAAAAATGTTTGAATGAAAGAACGAAGCATCCTTACAACTAGTACAGTCGGGAGGGCATATGGCGTATATAAAATAGTTAGCAATAGCAAGCTCCCTATAAAATCTATGTTATGAATATATTTCAAAGTAATAAAAGTACTTGTCTGGAAATATCCATAATGTCATATGTACATTATCAATAACAGTGCTACTGGATCATAAATATATATATAATTTACGAAGATTTTTTTTTGATTAAACCTTTTAATAGGTATGTGGGTTTAGGATATGAAAAAATATGAGCAACTGTTTCTTTTGATTTAGTTGCGTACGTATGAATATGTAAAAACAAATGAAATCTCACGATGTGTATTGTAGGCTTAAGAAATGACGGTATTTTAAAAAGTAAATATGTATGTCTTCATTGCTTAGTTTTTATTTATTTGAGAGAAGAGAGAGAACTATTCATTATTTGCCTTATTTTTTACGCATGGTGCATTCTATTAATATTTGGAAATGCAAACATTCTAGCATAAAAAGGCTTCTTTCATTAATGAACTCTGGACTATTGTGCGTCTCATTTTTTGTATTTTTATAATCATTTTGGTTGAGAAAACATGTGGGTTGGGTAAGACGGCAAGAAAAAAGTAGCGATGCATTAAAAAAGAAAGAAGTTTCTTTCGGAAACATTTGCAAACATTTGCAAGTCATTTTTCTGAATGTTTAATAACTTCAACTAAAGGATACGCAGATCCCACTCCACTACTCATTTAACAGTTTTGTACTTTTTATTTGTTTTAAAAGAGAAAATATGCAGGGAAAAATAAATCTTTATAAGATATATAAGCTATATAGCTTGTTCAAAGAAAGTATGATTATAGAAACATGGCTAATATTAGTCCCTTGTGAACGGTACATGATAAAAATGAGAAGCAAATGGGAAGAACACTAGTAACGCGGCTGCTGTGTTCTACTTATAAATGAGTACGAATTGAGTCAGAAAAGCACAATTGAGAAAATCTCATCTTTACTTTTGTATATGCACATATGTACCTCCCTTTTCAAGCTGGAGGCAGAGAAGTGGATGAGCATGAAGTTTCAAAAGAAGGGAAGATGGCGAAGGAAAGATTGTAAATTGGATGACTATGCTAATTATTTTCACTTTAGAGGAGAGCGTAATTGGGACAAAAAAACAAGGAGGAAAGGAAGGAGGAGCAGAGGAGAGGCAGTAATGGTGAATAAAATAGACACATGGACAGCACCTATAGCACTTCACTTCATGAATACAACTTTGCAACACGACGAGTTCTCTTTTCCTTTTCTTTCACTCAGTCAAGCAAAAAGGGAAGACAGGCTTCATTTCCTTTTCTTAAGCAAAACGTGTGGATTTTGAAAGAAAAGGGTTAAGAGATATTTTGTAGGCAAGCAGGTTGTGTGGTGGCTTGTCTTGTAGCATTCTTGTAAATGGCAGGTTTATAATGATAAGGACGGCGATGATGATGACGATGACGCTACTCTGCTCTATATTCATGTGTGTTTATTATATTACTTTTATATTGTTTCAATTCATTATTGTTAGCCTCATTTTCAATTGTTTGTTCTTTTTAAGGAGAGAAGTGAATTGATAATGGCGGTGGTTGAAGTACAAAAAGTAAAATTAATGGGACGTTAGTACTATTATTATGGAGTGTTCCTAAAATTAGAAAGAAAGAAGGAAAGAAGAAGGGGGGCTTTGTTGAGAAGAGATGAGTTGAGAAAAACGAGGTAGCTTGCTATTATTATTATCATCATCACTAAAGGCTATGTTGAGCTGCTAAAATGGTGAAACACAATAACAGACAGTTTTAACTTGAGAAAACGATGTTAGTAGTTCTTCTCTCACTGCGTTTCATCTAATTCTCAAAAAAGTGAATGAAAATGAGTGAAAGGAAAAGAGGAGACAGTGAGATGGAACTAAAGAAAGAAAAAAGGTTTTTTATTTTATTTTGTAATAATATTAGTATACTGCCATTGTTCTTTACTATTCATTCAACAACGATGATGATGACGATGCTGTATGATAATAACAATACTCGCAAAACTACTTACACTTTTACTACTCGACCACTTCAGTTTTAACTAAAAAGTAGCCATATACTTTCTACTCTGTTGGTGGAGAGCACGCAGAAGAACTACAATATTATTACTATTATCATTATTATTGCTAACGACATAGAGGAGCGAGAAGGATGTATGCATCAGTGGTGTCGTTCATCGCTTCTTTCTTTTATACTGCTGCTGCGTCATCTTTTCTTCGTAGAAAATATTAGTTTTAAAGTTATAGCATATTATTATATGACCCATACATGAACATATTTGTATGAAATGTATATATTCTGCTTCATAAGTATTAACAGCAGTCAGTTCTCTTTGGTAGCACAAGCACACTATGGTTCTTTTGAGAAAGTTTTTGGAGAAAGTATTAAAAGTACCTACCTTTCTCTCTACAAGATCTCTACATATTTTCATTAGACAAGTTTTCCCTTTTTGCTTGGATGTTTAACTTTTAAGAAAAAGCTCTTGGAAGAAAGTGTGCCGCTTCTTGTCGTGGTACTTGTGTACTTTCTCTGCTCATTCGACACATGGGAACTATGTAGAACAATCACAAGAAACACAGTTTCGTAATAAGATAACATAGAATACTGTGTACAAGTACAGGATATGTTTATGCCTATATAAGTATGTGTGTACATATGTACCCATGTAGTTAGTAGACCTTGTTCCATGTATGTTTGCAAGTTTGCATCGTCATATAATAATATAACAATAACAACATTAACAATGGGCCTAATAATAATAGAGAGCATTATCTGAAATGTGGAAAATGAGATCTTCTCTCCACAGTTTTCTTTTCTGTAAACCTTCAGCGAGTTTTGCTGCTCTTGTGATGTGATGCCACTGCTGTCTTGGTGCTTTGCTTATTATTACCGCAACTTCAAAACTGTTACGAATACTCTACCAGGAGAGAGGAAAGGAATCCAACATAAAATTTGCAGAGCGTTGTTTGGTCCTTCGTAAGTTTTTGGTTTGGTGTGGTACCATGATTCCACAACTGTTTGAGTTATATTGGCATATATAAAAGGCAGAGAGAAAGCTTCCACTCCAAAAACACAGCAGTGTTGCCACCGTCTCTACCACCAAGCCGTTGTTTCCTTCCACTATTCCAACGTGAAAGCCACAATGAAGATATATTATGGATGTATATATGTTTCTTATAGTTATACATGATGAAATGAAGAAAGCAGGGTAAATGTAAAAAACAGGAAGAGGAGGAGAAGAGGGTCACAGCTGGTGTCTGTGTTCTCTTCAGTGATGCGAATCAAGGCTTATTCAAACGAATTCCAAGGAAAAATGTGTACCCTACTCTTATCCTGTCTCCCAACATCATACACAGATTTCGTTTAAAAAAATAGCGGAGTGTTTTGTATCTTCTCTTTTCCTTCCCAGTAAAATGCTAAGAAAAGAAAGTGTTTGACGTTATTAAGTGGTTCATTTTTAGAAGCAGCAGGAGTACAGTATAGTACGTAAATAGAACGGTATAACCAATTTGAAAAGAACACTAGTAATCTGGTTAGGATAATGGTATTGTGAACCCCTTAATTTTTTCAAGACCACACGCAGTGGTAGTTTAGTAGGTTTGTTTTGAATTTAAAATTAAACAAATGGGTGCCATACCATGAGCTCTACCACATTTTATTGGACTGCTTTGTTGTGCCTCTTATTTATCATTTTTGAATATTCATCTTTTAAATTTGTGTCGGAGTGTTTTATTTTATGGGGAAAATGGTTATAAGAATTAGTACAACAGAAGGCGGTGCATTATACCTAAAGTAGATAGTAGAATAATAAGATTTTAAAATGAACACTCAAGAATGAAATATTACACTGTAACTCTACTGCGATTAGATTAAATTATTTTTAGAAATATACTTGGCTCAGGGTAGAGAATTAGAAAGACAATATGAATGCTATCCTTGAGATTAAATTACATGCTTGTTAAGAACGTTTCGTATAAAAATAGTAAATTATTGTTTAAAGCTAAAATCATTTTATTTAGGATAAAACTCCCTCATTACATGTCCATTTGTTAGAAATATCCTCAAACTGAGTACATAATTTTATGTAATTTCTAAAATATAATAAAAATGTAACTCACGTTTTTCATGTCAGATTGACTGTTAGTAACATGACCTAAAATGTCTACAAGGAACTATATTTAGGAACGATCTTGGAAAAAGGAAAACAAAATTTCATAAACAATCAACAATCCATTTTCCTTCTACTCTTGGCTATTACAGTAAAGCTCTGAATCTCTCAACTGCACATACTCTTCCAGGAAGCACCGTCATTTTTGACAGGAATATAACCCGGAATTATTATGGATGAAACAACATTATTATAATCCAATGCATCAAAACAATGCTTTGTTGTACAAAACAACATGCGACTCAACTAAAACTAAAAGGGTTATTTATAGATGTAGTTTGAGATGGAATGTATATAAAATTACTAGTTATACAATATAAAAACACTTTTCATCATCTTTTTCTTAATAATAACGCAACATAACAGGAGCAGTCACTACCAATGCAAAGCTTTCACTTCTGGTTTTTTTCTCCGTTTTCCAATGAAACAAAAAAGGCAACTTTTTCTTAAGAAGCCCGTCGTTATCGTCAAAATGGCTATTACTATTACGCAATAAAGAGCAAGTCTATTTTATTTTCATTAGATTATTCAGAACACGATTCTATTTAGGTAAGTGGGTAAAGCAGTGCACAAGACATGATGGCATGAACTTCCTTTCTCTTTCAAAAACCAAGTCTCAACTCACAACTTTTCCTCTCCACTTGACTGAAGGAACGTGAAGCAAGGAAACTTTATTTTTTTATAAAAAAAATATAACAATGTGAAACTAATTTAGCATACAGCACACAGCAAAGCTATTCGACTACCTTTTTTATGATGGTGTGTTCACATTAAAATTTTGTACATTCGCTGCTTGTCTGTACATTGGAGAAGAATTTAAAAGAATTTTTATTTCTTCAGTACCGAAGAGAGCGAGAAGTCGTTCAAAACTGCCTAGCTTCTTTATCTTGAACGTGATTAAGTTAATCTGAAAAAAGGGAAGAATAAAATGTGTGACATGACATGACGTGACCCACTTTCATCTACATAATATGAGGCACACAAGCATACATATTGTGTAACAACATCTCATACAAGAAAAAGCTGAAAGTACTTCGTTGGCTGCTTTTGCTTTAGCTCGTCCTTCATTTCAGTGTCTAATTTGATGTAAAAGCTCTACTTTTGCAAAATAGAACACTAGGAGAAAAAAGTAAAAAGCCAGATTCTTTGGAGAAAATGTATTAAAAAGGAAGACATCAATCCATTCATCTTTTCTCTTCTCGTGCTTTGCCTCAGCTTTGGATGATGATGGGTGAAGGAAAAAGAAAGATGAGGAGGAAGGGAGGCAAGGAAAAGTTTATCTGAACAGGAAACAAGGCACCCAGAAAAAAAGTAACGGTTATGCATGCCACCACCGTGTGTTCGTATGTTCATACACCTATCAACTTATTTTTTAGATGAGTTGAATTGAGTGAGTGAAAGAATCAGAAATTCCATTCTTTTGAGAATGCTCAGCAGAGCTAGAGTCGAGCCGAGTTCACATCAAATCTTCATAAAATTACTGAGAGAGAGAGTAAATTTTGGATTCATGAAATTCAACGAATGTGGATCCAAAAAACCTTCTTGCTCCGCTCAAATCAATGTTTATGTGTACCTGAAACAGTTGACGATGACGAGTTGGTTGACTGGTGAGATTTCTTGTATCAAGTTTTCTGGGTTTGAAAATTTATTCAAGTAAAACGCTCGAGTTAAAGCAAGTTTATTTTTTTTAGCCACGTCACTTATTATGCAAGTCAAATATGTATTAAGGCTCTTCTGACTTCGGTTGTACAGATTTCTTCAGTAATTTATAATTTTTTACATGTTCTTTCATATGTCTACGTAAAAATTAACGAATATAAATAGAATTTAAAATACTAAGCACACTTAACTGTGTATTTTTAACTATACATTTTTTTACTTCTTAAATGATTACTTTTATCTGAACCAAATGAAAACTAGTTTTACGTGTTCTGCACGTACCATCTAAATCTAGTTACCTTTCTTTCTACACACGTGATGTTAAGTTTCAAACTGCTTAAAAATTGAGAAACGAAATTTGCAACAAAATCATAAAAGTTTCTGTTTGGTGGAGGATGGAGTATTGCTCTGCAAAAATAAAAGAAACATTTTTATCAGTATATTTATATACACGATCATTTAAAACAAACTGAAAGATGTACAAAAACTTTTTGAAGTTATAGTTTTTTTTCTTTTTTCTACTCTGTCTACCGATTCAGTATAAACCAAACTGTTTAATATTTTTAAGATGTCTCAAATTTTATTCTCTGCTTATGACAGCAAATATGAAACACAAGCGGAAAGAAGTACATTTGTTCAGAAAAAAATATAAATCAACTTGAAGACGAAGAAGTGAGCAAGAAAATTGGAATTTTTCTTCTAAAAACAAAATGGAATGTCAAGATTCCTATATTCTACACGTCATACGTATTCACTCGCATTTACTCAGGAGGAAAAAAAAACTTTTTCTTAAAAAGGAAATTTCATCACCTTTCAGATTTTATAACAGGATACTATCATTTGAGCACGCACGCGTTGGAGAAAAGTAAAGTATTTTTCTAAAAAAGTACAAATTATCATCTCTGTTTCTTACTATCAACGAGTCCATGAACTCGGCATGTGAAATTTTATAACTTTACATCGAGAAACAAATTTTGTGATATTGCATAGGCTTCGTGGGTAGTTTTCATGGTTATAGAAGTTTACAAATATAAATACATACATACAAACATAGCCTATGTACACCTATTACGATAAAAGGTAAATGTATGTACATTGGCATCAGATAACGATATTATATTTGCTTTTTGTGTTGGCTGCTTTCTTTTGCTTTCCAAGATTCCCCGGTGTTACGTTTCTTTATCAGACATGCTACTTGCATACATACTTGTAGTAGTGCTGTTTTTCTTATGCTGCTATATACTTAGGGTTACTGCTATTATTGTTGTTGAGTGAGAGAGGAAGCAGAAAAGTAACTTTCATTTTCTCGCAAGTTGCCAAAGGCTCTCTCACTTTCTCTTGTTATCACATTGCATTGGTTTTCTCAGTATATTCATTCAACTATGCTATAGTTGTTGTCAATGTGTTCATTGAAGTACACTGTGCTGTATTATTTCAGTGAAGACTTACAGATACATGTGGAAATATATCTGGTAAATTGGTAAGTATAGTATAGGTAGGTATTGCACCTGTTGTATTAATGTATTTACTTGTTGTAAACATGAACAATACAACAGATTCTTGGTAAACGTGAGACTTTCAAATAATATTGTAAAAAGAAACAATTGATATATTATATTCCTTATGAAGCATTGCGTAAAAAGATTTCTTGAAAGTATTCACGTTTTTTCTCTTTTTATTTTATTTCATTAGGAATATAAATATTTCGATGAAAACATTTATTTTTGTTGCTGTCTAGTCATTTTTTGTCTGTTCCACATGAAACGATTTGCATTTATGCCTTTATATAAATGATATTTTGTTTCTTTTGGGCTGATATGATCTTATATACTTTTTATTGAAGCAATGAACCTTTGGGGGCCGCACTGAAAGACGTGAAGGGCCCCCAAAGGTACTTGAAGGGCCCCTAAAAAGGGTACCTTCAGAACTTCAATCATGGTATTCGTATCATAGCGTACACATAGATCGTTTACGTTCTCTCGAACGGATGGGAGTTTTGACTCGAAATAAAAAATATCGGTATTCTCATAACTTATGGAATTGCAGATCGTTACGTTTCATTTGAAAATACGCCATCTTCATATATTTTTTTATGAAAATGTATCCTAGTGGGGGCAGCAGTGGTACCCAGTTCTCAACCCATTGGAAAGTTTCTACATGGAAACTGTATTGTATCACTGTTATATATTTTATATGCATTTGAATTACAAAATATTTTATGTGAATTTGAATTACAAAATATTTTATATGAATTTGAATCACAAAAAACGTAGGAAATCGGTATTGTTTTGAATCATGAGAGCTCTCTCCTCTTTCCCGTTAATTTTGGCATTTCCCTCCCCTTCAAAATTGGCACCATATCGGTCCAACAAACATTTCGCTCATATTTTCCGTCTCCTCATCCTCCTCCCCAAAATCGTTAACCTTCGACCCATCACCCTTCTCCTCACTCAACGAACTAAGATAAGTAGGCTGGTATGCATACTTTTCCTTCAACATTGTAATAATGGTCTGTTGTGAACCGGACTAGGAGGAAATGATAGACACGTGACATTTCGTTACTCATTCTGCTGAGTATTCGAAGTAACCATGTAGAATCAGGGATAGGTATTTCGTCTGATGAGTTTGCCAGCACCATCGACTAATAGTAATTATCATGCCATTCATTCCATCAATTACCATAATTTCTTTAGGTATTTAAATTGTACAAACGTATACTACAATACAAATATTACAACCAATGCAAAAAATAAAACTATTATGATATAAAAACCATAATATTGAAGCAAACCGACATACAAGGTGGAAATAAGGGTCAGTGCGGCCACTAGTCAATTTTTAAAATTCACTAGTAAGTAGCAAATGAAATTCGACACATAATATTACAGACCAAAACCTGCAATATTCCTTACCAATTAAACAAAAATTCATGCTGTTAACACCTATGTAAAGGGAAGCTACGTTTACAATTCGGAAGACGTGTTATATAAATTTCTGATTAATTGTAATAGTATTTTTTTTAAATTGACTAGTGGCCGCACTGGCCCTTATTTCCACCTTGTATGTCGGGTTGCTTCAATATCATGGTTTTTATATCATAATAGTTTTATATATCATATATTCTCTCTGTACATAATACTTAATTTTTTCTTGTAGAGTGACTTAAACAAATGTACACCCACACAACCACTAATATCATCTAAATTAGTTATCTCGCTTAAATGGTTTTCGTAAAGTTCAACAAGCATGCAGAAATTTAATGGATAGTTTAAAAGCCTGAAAGGTTCATATTTAAAGAAAGTTTTAAACCAAACGAAAAACTGCAATGTTCAACTGCTTTCTCACTTAACTCTACCTGGGTTGATGTACAAGCCTGCTTAAAATATTGAATTTTATCTTCTAATGAAAACGGCAAAATTTTACAATAAGTCGATTTAAAAGCTCTCTGTGCTTTAGGAAACGGTTCACTTGAACGTATTCACAGTCTTATTGAGTCGGAATTAGTTTCTAGAATTTTTAATGCTCTCAAAGCTAATGGTAAATTCCCGCTGGGAACTTCATCTAAACCGTCCAACTGCAAATCTACCATTACCTCTTTACTGCCTTTTCTTTCAAGCCAATGATCAATTAAATTCCTTTCCCATTCTTCTTTACATCCTAAAATTTCTAGTATAACCCATTTAATATCCATTTTAGAACACTGCTCATTTCGAACTCGATTTCTACGAAGATCTACAAAATTTCTAAACGAACTAAATATAACCAAACTATTTTTCAATCAATTACCCAAGCTCAATAACAGCTTTTATTTACCCATTCCTGACTCTGCAAGTAAATAAATTACTTTTATTTTTCTCATATAAATTCTCAGTAAAGACTCGCTTTCACTAAAAACATAAAGAATAAAGCTATAATTAGACAAAATAAAGCTATAATTATCAAAAAAATGTCCTCTAACATCGTTAATATTCAAGAAATAAATTTTACTTGTTAATGTTAACGGCTCACTGGCTACTGCATTTTATTGTCAAAATATAAATTTCTCATAATATAAATACCTTTATACTCTGGATACTGATAATTTGCACAAATATTCACATCATCTTGTCTTAAAAACTTGTTCAGTAAATCACGTGATAGAGCCTTAAACATATCATCTTTACAGGGAAAAATATTTTTCATTTTCATATACCTTCCTTGAATGGAAACCATTCCACGATCAAAAACCCAGTTTTGTTTTTCCATAGACATTTCAGTTCCCTTAAAAGGAAATTCGTGTAATTCTACTCCATATCTATTTTCATACTTAAATTTACATATGGCTTCCTCAGTATTTTTAACTGTCAACTTATCTGAATCACAAAAAATAATTATTCTACAGTCATCACTATTTCTACAGGTTTTCTCTTAATATAAATACCTTTATAATCTAGATACTCACAATTTTCCAACATGTTCACATTCTCTTGTCTTAACAACTTGTTCAGTAAATCACCTGATAAATCCCTTTACATATCATCTTGACTAGAAAATACATTTTTCATTTTCATATACCTTCCTAGAATGCAAACCATTCCACGATTAAAAACCCAAATTTTTTTTCAAATGACATTTCAGTTGTCATAATAGGATATTCGAATAATTCCACTGTTATGTTAATATCATCTTTAAATTTAGTCACAGCCTCTTCAATGTTTTTAACTGTTAACTTATCTGAATCACAAAATGTAATTATTCTACAAACGTTACAATTTTTACAGTTTTCCCATAACGTATGAGCTGTTATGTTATCAGCAAAAATAATGATAAGCTTTTCAATCTTTCCTCGTGCAGTTCCAATATAATCCAATGAATCCCTTTCTAAAGAAGAATGTGTTACAGATAGTGTGAATATATTGTCCTTTGAATTTATAACAAATTTGATGAATGTATTGCCGTCTAAACTTTTAACAAAATTTTGAAAGCCTAGAAATTCCAGCGAGCAATTCGATGTCTTGTATCGTCTTAATAGGTTTCCTATAAATTATAAATTAAAAATATTCACTATCTAATATTTCGAAAAATAAATAACAATATATTTTCTTTAAAACTTTCCAAGTCCCAACACAATGAAACTTGGATCTCTTTCCCAAGCTTGTTCAAATCCAAGAGCAGATCTTCAAATTTATTAATTTCTATTTCATAATCTGGGTAATAGCTTGTAAATTTTTCTCGAAATCTATAAAATTTCCGCCACAAAAATGGCATCAACCTTGGAAAATAGGAAATCCAAAACACCATAAATTTATTTTCACTAAAGTCATATCTTCCTTTCTCATCCTTATCAAAGAAATAGTTCACTTTTCTCTTTATCATTTCATTGTACGTTTGAACATGTTCAGTCTTATCACAAATCAATTTCAAAAGATAACCTACCGACTTCCTTTTTAAAACGCCAGTCTGATTCTTTTAATTTACCAATTTGTATCTATCCTTGCCCTTGTCATGATGCTTTAAAATATTCTATAATTCAGTATCCACCCAACTCCAATTTTCAAAAACTTTCTAACTTTTTCTTCTGAGTTCTTTCACAAACTGAGCAATTTCAATGTCATAACTTTTATAAAAATTGGGTTCAACCTTGACGTCCCTCGTTCTCCAATTTGTTTCGACTCCACGTTTTTAAGCTTTATGTCAATTTCTTGTTTTTGTAAACGTTTCAATTCCACTTTGATAATATTGCAGATGTCTCGGATAAAATTAACATGGGTTACGGCTGACGAACGATAAGGACCAGCCACAAGGCCCAAAACTCCCGCCGCATTGCTCGGTATTGTCTTGTTTGAATCCAAAAAACATTGGTATTGGAGATTTTGTCACGCCAGTAAAACGGATAAATGCAATATAAAATGAATCATATTTGTGAAGTTTTTTAACAGATTTGATGTTGGCCAATATTTTAAATTACTTTTTCAAATCAAAGGTTTGATAAAGTCATATTGGCATAAGCGCAATATAAATTTTTATAATCAAATTTAAAAATTGGTATTGAAGTTTCAGAAATAAAAGTGTACTGTCCAGTTTACATAAAAGAGGACTAAAAAATTAAGGATTAAAGCACAAAAAACAATTTAACTGAAAGTTATTTTATTTTGTATGTTTAAAATTATATTTAAAAGCACTAAATGTATAAGTGTTATAATTAATCCTTTGGGGAAAAATATTAAACCATCCAATCCGTATTTATTAGTATTCGTTGATTTGGTTATCTCGGCTACTGAATTAAAATGGTATTAAAATGTGTGTTGGTAAATCATATATGCCTTTTTACATTACATTGCCTTTGGTAAGTCATTATTCGTTTTAAAAATATATGCAGTAAAATAATATTATCTTTTTAAATTTCATTTGCCCTTTTTATAAACGAATTTTGTATAGCAACAAACAAAATTGAAATGAATACAACACAAATATCACCTATCTAGAGGCATCTTTTGGCTTACAGTGAAGTTGTCTTTGTTCACACCAAACAAAGTAACTCGTAACAAATTACACATATGTACTGGTGACTGTTCTATTTTTGCAGCTATTCAGCTGTTGTTACTGCGGTAAACTTTTTGAATGAGTTTTTTTTCTTTTTTACCAAATCGTCTTGCATTGACTGATTTTGTTCGCTTTAAGAAACATTATATTTTCTACATTCAAAAACGTTTTTGCTTGGCCAATTGACTAATAAATTCAAAAACTGACGCAAGTTGTGTTTTTATTCATATACACTTTCCTTTCTCTTTATCAGCATCCAGACAAGTAGATACGTTTCGCTACTTAAAACTTAACCAACCTTTTTCTAATCATATTTATTACTGTGTAATTAAAACGACTTTTTACAAATTTATTATTGTTCCTTGTTATAAAATTATCGGTTTGTTCAAAATATTTCAGTTGTTTTAATAAAATCCAACATAATTATTGATAAAAAATTTCCACGAACTTAATTAAAACGGTACCAACTGTATTCTCTCCTCATTTACAAGTCGACGTGTATCCGAAGAAAAAAAATTAACAGTGCATAGCAGTTCAAAACGTTCTACTATTATTCCCGAGTCATTTTATTATTGCTATTGATATTCACGAGTGACAATTCAGTATATTCATTTTACTGAACTAGTCTAGAATTGTGCCAGTGTTAATAAAAATTGAAAGAACGTTTCTACTTGACCCAATTCAAGTGTAGACTAACTCTAGGAACTTAACCACTTAACAAATGTAAGTAAATTGAATGTATTTTTACAAGTTAAATTTACGATTGCGCGTTGTATGAGATATTTGTTTGTTTTTACACAGGAACAAAGTAAACATAATGAATTCAGCAGAAATTGAAGGCGTTGTCGATGGTCCCAATCTTTGGCATGCCACAAAATGTTACAATTTTCTCCGAGACGCCTACAATGAAATCAAACCAGAAATGGAACGCTTACATCATATTGAGACAAATCACAAGAAACAAAAGGAAGCTGCCATATTACCAGATAGCTTGAAAAAAGAAAAGCTAATCATTAAGTTGAAGACCAGTGAAGTCGATTTAAACAGAGGTTATGACATTGAAGTTGCACAATTTGTACAAAATATGATCAGGGAAAGTTGACAAGTTCTTGGAAATTCCGACTGGATAACTATTATGGGAGCAGAGTACTGGGATATTTTAAAGCTTGATGAAAAGGGCAACGACAGATACAATCTTGACCATAAAAATGATCAGATAGTAGATTTTAAGAAGAAATCAGTAGTTCACCTGTTTAAATTAATTCGAGACAAAATTGAACACGTTCGAACATACAGTGTTGCTGTAAAGGAATCTCTAAATAATGTAAATCAAATGGAGACTCAATTTTTCTACAAGGATAGAAAAGGAGCATATCAATTGGATGTAAATGCGTTTATCAAATTTTGGACCTCCAAATTTCCAAAGCTGATAGAATACCTTTGGATGCAGTTTTACAAATTTAAGGACCAATTAGCCGATTACTACCCAGTTAAAATAAAAATCAGTCCACTTCAACCGTTTCTTAAAGACTTTAAGCTTTTTAAAGATGAGCTGGAATTAGTATTTCGTCGAGATTTGGAGAAAGGTTCGAACTAAATTTGAATTGATAACATGTTTATAAATTTCAGTAATAAAAGGTGATGTAATGATAAAACGATTTCATATCCTTTTCAGAAATGGTTTTGAAACAGTTCTATGGAAATGGAATGCAACTGGAATTCAGAATATTTCATAATTTGGACAGCGTTTTGGACAAAGACTTGGTCATCACTGTGAAAATTAATTTAGAAGGCTCTTCACTCTTAATACCTAATACTTTGGCTAAAAATGCACCAGCATGTGATAAAATAATTCTAGTTTTTACAAAAAATATTACGAATGAAAAATCGTTGAAAATATCCAACAATTCTGATTGTAAAGTAATTGTATTTGGTGAGCTAGATAATCTAAACAATGTAAATATTGAAGAAGCTGTAGATAAGTTTCAGAATATAAATGATTTTACGTTAGAGTTATCCGAATCGAGGATAATTGGAAGCGAGTTGTCAATAGACAAAAAAGACTGGGTTATTGAACGAGGACAGGTTTGTATTCAGGATAAATATATAAAACTCAAAAACATATTTCCAGATTGGAGTAAAATGCTGGTGGACGCCTCCGATTACTTTTTTTGTAGTTTGTTTATTAATGAAAGAGCAATTATTAGTGAAAACTACAAATACCCTCTGGATATATTAGTAGAGAACTATGTACACCTTGAATTGTTTCTTATAAACCAAAATACATGTGTCAATGCTAGAGATCTTATGAATGAAAGTGAGTGTTTAAAGAAGATAAATAGCAGGAGAAATAATAAGAACATTTTTATTTTTGTATCCCAGGCTGCTACCGGAAAATCACAAGCTTTAATATTTTTTGGGAGAAAATTAGAAAATGGTTTGGCAATATATTTTTCATTTAGCATTTTTGTGAATTTATTACAAAAACAAGTGAGCAATGGAGAGATTACTAAAGTTGATATAAAGTTTGTAATGCTGGAAATTTTGGGGTGTAGAGAAGCTTGTGGGAAAATGATTTTAGATAAATGGCTTGAACGGAGAAAATGTTGTAATGGGGAAATAATAGAGTTACTATTTTACGGTATATATGATGTTTCTAATGATGATTTGGATGTTGGTTTGAGGGCACTGAAAATTATTCAAACTGAATTTGACTCGATAAGGTTATGGATAACTTCACGGACTCCTTTACCGACTGAATGTGCGGGCTCCGGGATTTACTCATATGAGTGTTTATCATAATTGGAAATAAGATGAGGTTCTGTATAATGAGTAATTGTTTGGTGAAAATTTAAATAAAAAGAGTTATTTTTTCAGTCGAAACATTTATTTATTTACTTGGAAGTTTTAGCTTACAATGACATTTTACTTGAGCAGTAAAAATACGATTTTATCAAACATACAGATAACCAATTGGGTTCATTTTATTTAAGGCTTACAAACAAATTATTAAACATAAAATATTTTCATAAACTTAGGTTGTAGGTTTAAAATCAAAACGATCAAACTAAACAAAACTGACTAACATTTTCACTTGAACAAATTTTACTTACCTGCCAAAAATGGCGTACGAGCCTTTAACATAAAAACTAATGTCGTTTCCCACTAAAATGAGCATTTGCTAAAAGTGCGTAAATTTTCTAATAATTTACACACCAGAAATTAGTTTCTTATCTTATGCCTGTTTACTTGTTTCATTACAATTAAACCTACGAGCTTGTTCACTTCTTAACCCCAACTTGTCACACAAATAATATCTTAATTCCGTGTTCCCAGATTTCTCTGCCAAACACAAAGCGCAAAAACCTTCCCCATTTTTAACATCAATTTTACATCCATATTTAACCAACAGTTTAATAAATTCAATATCATCACAGTTCCTAACACAATAATGAAGAATTGTATCACCATCGTTATCAAATTCATTAAAATCTGCATCAAAATCATGAAAAATATCTAATGAACATTTACTTAATTTCGAACAAAAATAGTGCACAGCTTCTCCTAGCGGTGTTAAACCACTCACTTTATTTTTCAAATTTAAATGGGAAAACTTCTTCTTTGTCACAAGAGCTAGTAAAAAGTGATAAACCACAGCATTTTTTCGATCAAATTTTTCCTTGCATTGCAAATACAAACGATAAATACTCTCATTATCAATTGACGTCTTTACGTCTACATCGTTTGAAAGATTAAGCATTTTGTAATGATCATTTAAATTCCTTTCAAAACTTAAAACACTTTCACCATCAAACGATAATTCATTAACGTCTGCATTTAGTTCAATTAAAAGAAACTCTTTAATTGTAACTATACGATCACTGAATATTATAAACTTTCCCATTGGTTGTATAACAGAAAGGGCTAATAAAAAAGTACATCCTCGACTATCCTTACGTTCAATTTCCTTTCTACACTTCCCATGAACAAATCTTATAAAATCTATTGTATCGTTAACAAAATTGTCTTCGCTGATTACCAAATTCGAACATTTAATTCGATCTACAATACAATGTAAAATTCCACCTTTATTTTCTCTCATGTCTGCTATTTTATCAAATGCATCGTCTTCAAACTTTTCATTTATTATATACTTGGCTATCTCGTACTGTCCATTTTCGACTGAGCTAATAACCAATTCCTTTTGATTATTAAAAGATAATTTTTCACACATGCTTTTAAACCAATCAAATGGACAACCCGAAAGCAAAACAAATTGCAAAACTTCATTGCACACATCCCTATCATCCATCCACAAATTTATTAAAAGAGTTGCCAAGTTCCAATACGCTTTTTCAACAATTTTAGTAAAAAATCTACTCATTGTTTTCTCTGCAGAATTATAATTAGGCTTACAAGATTCCAAAGTTTTTAACATCTTTAGACCATTCCAGTCTGATATTTTCCCTAAATATTCCTCTACAAACTTCCAGATAAAAGGTCTCACAGGCTTACAATCTTGATCTAGAGTACCAAAACACAGTAAATTGTAAAATAATTCTATTGAGCCAAACATGCCTATCCTTCCCGTTTCCAGTACTTTCATAATATATTTTGCTACAAGGAAATCTGCATATTTTAAATGAACAAATGTTACAGGTTCACTATTTGTAATGATACCCATTTTAAGATATTGTTCTTCTGTAAAATATTCCATTCCTAATGGCTCTACAAACTGGTCAGACACTTGTGGGAATAAATGTACTAAAGCTAAATATGTATGTAGTTGAAGATAAATTTCATTTTCTAGTTAAAAAATCAGTCTCATGAAATCCATTGACACCTTTTTTCTCTTTATACATAATAGTAAACTTTTTCTGGTAAACAGACACAAGCATATGTACACCCACGCAACCACTACTATCGTCTAAATTAGTTATCTCGCTTAGATCGTTTTCGTAAAGTTCAACAAGCATGCTTAAATTTAATGGATAGTCTAAAAAGTCTGCAAGGTTTTTGTTTAAGGAAAATTTAAACCCAAAAGGGAAACTTAAATATTTAATTGTTTCCTCTTACTTAAACTAACTTGGGTTACTCTACAAGCCTGTTTAAAAAAGTTGATTTTAACTTCCAACGAAAAAGGCACGCAAAATCTTTTGATGTAAACTATTAGAATTTGTGCTTACTATTCCCCATGTTCAAAAACAGTGCATCTTAAAATTGCTCTAGAACGCGCAAATATTCCTTTTACCAGTTTACTATTTAACTGAGGTTTACCTTTCACTTTTTTATTTGGCTAACTCTAAAAATTGCCATTGCTTGTCCAAATATCATTTATTCACAAACCATGCAATCCTGAATATTTTGGATTCTTTCTTGTTCAACACAATATCACTCAAAATTTGCTTCCAGAAGATTCTCCTTTAAGAGAAATATATATTTACCTGTTTCTTCACCTATTATTAAAATAATTTTGGTTATATGTGGTTGTTTTTTCGATCTAAGATGCTACAAGCTCTTTATTGGTATTTCTCTGTTTATTTGAACTTAAAACTATTATGATATACCGACCAACTCAAACGTTTCTTAAATTTTATCATCAAATTCATCGAAGAAACGTTCTTCTCATGATTTTCAACATGTTAAACAAAGTAATTGAGTTGTAGTTGTCATGTTTTAAGTATAAAATAATTGTAGCCCATTAATGCTACATTATGTACTCGAAAAACATTTAAATTTACTTTAAAACTCATAAAAAAGCTAGATTACTATATTAGGGAAAAATGCATACAACCACGAAGCTTAAATACACAATTGGATTCAAGCCTAAATCCTCTTTGTTCATATTAATGTAAGCCATAGAGAAACCATCCATACATTGTCTTATGTGTTGGTCTTTAGACACAACCAGCTGCTGATATTGCGGGAAAAGTTTTTTAAACGAGATATTTTTTCTCTTGCACACCCAAACTTTGCTCGATCTCTGCAAAAAAAGACAATAATATCTTATATTGAAAACCTTTTTTTCACTAGCTCACCGAGAGAAAAGTCTTATCACTTTAGTTTTATTGTACTCTATATTCAATTGTTTAACAAAAATATAAATAAATTGTGATCGTATTAAATGCATTGTAATTTAATTAACAAAATTTCTACCGTTAATATACCATTACATGTATAGACTATATATATTGTGTTTTGAAATGAAAATAAGTAATTCAAAATAATTTTACGGAAGAAAATCGAGTGACAATTCCAGTTCTAGCCAACTTGCCTGGAAATGGTCATGTTCTGATTTTGGGTTATAAATACAAATTTTAGCAAGGTACACATTTCTTTAAAATATTAAAAGCATCGAATACGGATAAACATTGATACGATTTATTTTTCAGGCTTAAATATGGCAAGAACAAGCAATTTGGTGGGTCTTGAGGCTCTTTTAACTGGACCTTACTCTTGGAATGCTGTCACTTACTCCAACTTTATCCGAGATGCATACGATAATGTGATTAAGGAAGAAGTAGAACGTCTGCAAAATATCGAAAAGGAAAAACGTATTCAAGCAGATCAAGCAAATAGCAGAAAAAAGAAAACTGGAAGTACTACAAATTTACAAAACTTTGCAAGTCAACCGTTTGACAAAGATATTTCAGAATTAGTGCAACAGTTGGTTGATGAAAGTGAACAAGTTTTGGGGAAAGAAGACTGGGTGGCTATAATTGGCGCTAATTTGTGGAATATTTTAAAGTTGGATGAATTTTCTAAGGATCGATATAAACTTGATGATGTTAACGACGATATTGTAATTTCAAAGAGAAAATCAGTAGTTCAGCTAGCAAAATTTAATAGAAATAAGACTGCACATATTCGTACAATGAGTGAACAAGTGAAAAAGGAACTGTCAGTGTTTTTTGATAAGGATGCTAAAGGTCAATATCACTTAAACGAAAATAAGTATTCAATGTTCTGGATCTCAAAATTTCCCAAACTTGTGCCATACCTTTGGTTGAAATTATACAAATTTAAGGACAAATTGGAAAGCTACTATCCAGATTATGAAATTGACGTAAAGAAATTTGAAGACATTTTGATGAATTTGAACAAACTTGAGAAAGAGCTTAAAACGGCATTGTTTTCGGACATGGAAAATGGTACGTATAGTACAGAGTTTATTTCATTAATACAATGGGTTTGTTTTAGAACGATTTAAAATATAATAAGCTTCAATTATTGTTTTTACAGGAAACGTTTTAAAACGTTTTAAAGGACCCGGCTGCTCTTCACTAGAATTTCGTGGATGTCGCTCTCATTTAATAAAAAATGTGGTAATTAGTGTAACTGTCGATTCAACAGATAACGTTTTAGTATCAGTCTCACATTTCTCGACCATTAAGGAAAAGCTGGAATATAATACGGGAACTGTGCAAGGAACTCAGAAACTCACCATAATTTCGACAGATATCATAACAGATGATAATATATGGAAAATTAGTCAGGGGTTTGGTTCTAGAGTAATTATATTTTCTGACCCAGAAAAACTAACAAATGAAAAGATTGACGAAGCAGTAGGTAAATTTGGAAAATTAACTAATATTGAGTTAGATGAATACCCGATAACGGGCCATGAATTGTCGGTACAAAGACAAGATTTGCTATTTAATGAGGGGAAAGTGAGTATTCAAGGTAGAGATATAAATATAAGAGATATATTTGTAGATAGTAGTAGTAGTACTATGGTAGGGGTAGTTTCAGGATATTTATTGAACAAATTGCTGAGAAATGATAAACCATTACTATTTGCAGAATATAAGTATCCAGAAATAGAAGGTGTTTATGTAAAGCGTCGCTTATCTTTTCCTAAATATAATAAAATTAATACCAGACCTGAATACGAGCCTTTATATATTGTTACAAATGTACCAGAGGAAGCACGTTCAGAAATGTGTGGTAAATACATACAAAAATTTAGGGATTGGATTCATCTCTTATCTGAGAAATATAAGGTAAAAGGAAACTGCACTTTGGTTTGGTTAGAGAAATGTGAAGAAATTTCAGAAGACATTATAGAATTGTTTCAAAAGGTTTTTAAACTTCGAACAGTAATATATGAAGAGTATGACGATCACATAAAACGTAAAGTTTTAAATGAAAATGAGTTTATGCAGACCATTATTTCAAATGAGATTAAAACAATTTACATTTTAGCGGTTTCAGGAATGGGCAAAACTAAGCTAATAATAAGCTTGGGTAATAAATTGGCAAATAGTTTGGTTATATTTTCTACTTTCAGACATTTTCTTGATTGTGTTAAAGAACAAGTAGGAAATGAAGATTGTACTAAGGCAGATATAAAGTCTGTTATTTGTAACAGAATTTTAGGAAGTAAAAATAGCTGTGAGCGGATTTTGATTGATAAATGGCTTGACAGGAAATCTGGTAAGGGGGCTTTGATAGATTTGCAATTAGACGCTTTAGACGAAGTACCAAGGACAAATTTGGGGTTAGCTGTGAAAGTAATTGAAATAATTCAAAATGAATTTGATGCAATTAGACTGTGGATAACTTCAGTTAAGCCATTTCCTAATAAGAGACTTGATCACAGTTTCACATACTGCACTATTTCCCCTTTGTTATATTATGATCAGTTTAAGATTTTTGAGCACTACTGGAAAGGAAAAGAGACGAAAAAATATCGGAAAGGTATTTTCAAAAGTTTTCATAGTGAAGTTATCTTAAAACGCCTTTTGCCTGCGGGATTCATTTACTCTCCATTAAATTGTAGCATGATAGCTCAGGTTTATGATTATCAAATTTCGAAAGTGAGGGACTATCTTTCGTTTAGAAAGATATTTAATGGAGTGGATTTGTACGAAGCCCTTTGCCGGAAAAAGTTTGCTATAATGTATAAGGAGAAAAAGGGTGTTCAGTTGGATGAGAATGATGAGGATTATAAAATGCAAAGAGAAAACTATTTTCATATGCACTCGTATTTAGCTCTTGTGTATTTATTTCCCGAGTTAGCTAATGAATTTGTGATGCCTCCATCCATGCAATATTGGAGTGTGGAAAATTATCACAAAATGGGTATTTTAGAGAGTGAGCCGCTTGCCTTTATTCATAAAACATTTGCAGAATATTTTGCTGCAAGGTGTATTTTTAAAGTGCTAGAAAGTGGAGAATTGGACACTTTATTTGACCGACCAACATTTGAGAAATTATTGACCTTTTGTTTGCCCGGTTTAGCAGACGAAACGTTCTATGCAAATATTTATGATTTTTTAGAGCAGTATAGATGGAAGTTGAATCACTCAATAGGCTTGGGCTTGCTCTGGTTTAAAAGAGGTGAAAAATGGTATTCTGAGGAAGAAATTTGGAATTTGTTTCAAATTAGAACTATGCGGCAATATTATGTTTTGCCAGGTTTGCCGTAAAGTTATTAACGTTATTTCTCAAAAAAAATTGAGTGATGATGAGTTGTGAATATAGTTATTATAATAAACTGTATCAAGGCTAAAAAATCAATTCCAGATTAATTGACTCGGTTTAAAGTTTTTAGAGTTTGAGTATCTTTAAAAAATTTGTTCATGTGTATGTGTAAATTAATGAAACGATCTCAATTACTAAATTTGCAATTAAAGTATATCATTTGTAATTATTCTTCTTATAAGTAGAATAAAGTAAGTATGTTGGCTCTTAAATGAATTACTATTATAATATAGTTTTTTAACTTAAAGTTTAACTACGAATTATAAATTTTATGTATATTGTATACAAAAATACTGTAATGTATTTTATCTTGTTTGTAATATTCGGTTATTGTTATATATGCTTATTATAAAAATGTATTTAAAATTTACTTTAGTATTAAGAAACGTTTTATATCGTTACATACAAGTTTTCAATTCGTTTCCGGTTTAGAATAAACCCGCTGTAATAGCGACCATAATGACGCCGCCGCAATGATAATATTGTGACAAATGAGTGATGAACACTGATGCTGTCAACGAAAAATGCTTTCCAACGATATGCCACATGACATGTGTTTCAGCATTGCAACCTTTGACCCTGAGATTTCTGACCCAACGAGGTCACATTGACCTATACTGACAAATGATTCTTGATCT
>JAQFXM010001049.1:0-36995 GCA_034693345.1 Entomobrya multifasciata | reverse complement strand
TTGGGGGCGTTTAAAACTTCTTCCCAAGTTTCATTTCTCAGTAATGAAAATAACTGTTCGTATCCCATGGTTGTCAGTGGACGATAAGAAATGGTTGTTTTCTTCTTTTGTGATAATTTGATTGATTCCATGGGAATCATCAAAACAGCCATGTGGTGGCTCTTTCCAAGTGGGGCGAGACATTGTGGTTTTTTATAGAACTTGTGCACGTCAGTAATTATAAGATCTAATGTGTCAGTTTCACCTGACAAATTAAAAAAAGTAGGAAAATTGACCACTTGTGTCAATTTATAAATGCCACAAAACGTTCTATGATTCCACCTGTTGTAGTCACCCATCAATAAGATGCCAGCATTGGGATAAGTCATTTTAAACTTGTCGATTGACTGACAGAGGAAGTCAAAAAGAATTCTTCCAGTTTCGGGTTTCCACCCAGCCGGCAAATAAATGTTGCCAATAATTAGACCACTTATATTTCGTGGAAGCTTTTTTGGTCGGATATAAGTCCAAACGTAGTCAAATTCAAAAGATTGAGGAGAAACAGGTTTTAGTGGAAAAGCACTGATTGTGTCACGGATGTAGGTTGCTACTCCACCTCCAGGGCGATTTTGACGAGGTGAGGAAAAACAGTTAAACTCAGGTAAACTTATATTGTTCCTCTGATTTTCCCATGTTTCAGTTATCGAAATAACTCCCACTTTAAAATCATCAGCTACTGCTGAAAGTTCCTCAAGTTTGTTGTTGACAGAAGTTGCATTTGTGAGGTACACAGTTGGAAAGGTGTATCTTGCAATGTTATTTGTTATGGGAACAGGCTTCTTCTCTTTTTTTCCAGCTGTTTTTCCTCTGCGACGAAAAATGCCCAAACTTTTCAGTGTTAGAATCACTGAAAATGGGGGAAGTGTGTGAGTTTTTTTTGCCCATAAGGTAGCTCGTCTTATAGGGGCCATTGTGTCAAAAATTAAGAATTTAATGAGTCAAAATGAATAAATTACAAATAAAATAAAGTTAAAATTTGGAGAGAGAAGAAAGAAAAGACCGGCTGCCAGAAGCGCCAAAGTAGATACATAGACAGTCTCTGGTACATACATTTATTTAAACAGTAGCAATAATACATAAACATATGTGATTTTGTAATTTTTATAGAATTTTTATTGAGAGAGTTTCGTCTTGAAAATATCATTGTTTTTTTCACAAAACTTCAGTAATCGTTTATTGGAAAAATGTGGTCACTAAAACTTAATTTCACTCAGGAAGATGAATTCTTTTAATCGTAGTTATAATTTTAGTTTGTTCGTCTGTCCATCCGTCTGCCAGTTATTATTCTAACTTTGATTTTCTTCAACCGACCCTCTGCATACTTGGCACACAGACTCCCCAAATTTAGTGGTCAATCGAAAGTGATTTTCAGCTTGCATCGAAAGTGATAATTGTCCTAACTGAAGTCACGTCGTCAATAAAAAAAATCATAATAAAACACGAATAAATAGAACAACAGAAATTTCACATGTTAAAGTATATGATGAGATGACTTTTGTTTACATATAGTAATTTTACAGTAAACCAATAATTACCTATCCTGACATTTAACACGACACATTAATTCTGTAACATTTATTTTAACATTTTGATAAATAAATTCTATCGAAATTAGTTAATTATTTAAAGTATAGTTAGTCGACTAGAACAAATCCATTTGTGGGATGCGGTTCTTAGAAAAAAAAGCAACAGATATTTTATATGTTCTGGAACAAAATATGATTAATCTTACCAAAAAAGAATACTTACGTGTGATAAATACACCTGGATGGTTGCTCATTTCGTTAACATTCTGATTTTGATCCGATATTGTTTTATTTTTACTTTCTGTTTCACAACAACCCTCGCAAAGTGAATCACATAGTGGATCGCATATTAGTTTTCCGATCATTCTTCTTATGCAAAAAACAATGAGTGCTGCAATTACCGCACCAATAATATAAAAGATTTTTTCTTGTTCCATGACATTAAAATTTAAAGGAACAGAGATTTTCTATTTTTCGTTTTAAACACGAAATAAATTTGTTATTATAAAGACTCTTGCATTGTCACTGATCGCGTAGTTGTCACAAGTCGGATTTCCAACAAAACTGGTAATAATTTTCGAACCTTTTTCCTCGGTTTATACATTTATTGGACTGTTTATGTTATCATTTTCCTGGTTCCCAAAATAAATGGATTTTTGATCGAGGTTGGCGTCGTTGCTCACGTTTATGAAAAATGTATTGCGAATAATACATTAATGCTTATAGGCTAGTGCTGGGCTATGTGCCAGCTGTTAAACACGGGTGACATAAAGGTGTTCTAAAGTGAACAATTCTAACGAAAATTATTCTAATCGAAAAGTTCTAAAATCGAAATATTCTAAACGCGAATTATACTAAAAAACGTTATTCTAAAAATAAGTGAAATAGTCTAAATGAGAAATATTCTAAAAAAATAAAATCTAAAATATTTAAGTACTCTAAACGCGGATATGGTTAAGTATATTATTCAAAGTTTTGCAACATGAACAGAAAGGTTGCTAGGTTTGGTTAAGTTTAATATACTTTGTATTACAAATGCCAACTTTATAGAAATGAATTATCAGGTCCCCAATTTTAATGTAATCATAAACGTAACACGTTTTGAACTTTTACAAAAAATTAACTAGATTTACATATCTCCAAAAATGATTTCTTTAAATGAATCAATTTTTTTTAAATTAGAACTTTTATTTTTAGAGTATTTACTGTAGTTTTTAGAATTTACCTTTTAGAATATTTCTCGTTTAGACTATTTCACTTATTGTTTTAGAATAACTTTTTTAGAACTTTTATATTTAGAATAATTCTCACTTAGACGATTTTAATTAGAACACCTTTACTAGACCCATCTTATTTCGCTTAATACGGTTCTTGTGCTTCAACTGCATTATAATGTAAAAGAATATATCATGCAGACTTTCAAAAATTCAAGCTCTAAAAACAACTCAGTTGCTTTTATAGACTATTTTTAAAACAAAATTCACATGAATTGTTTTCAAAAACCTCTGTCAATGTATTAACTTTTAACTTTGATCTAATTGTCATAACTAGTTGGATCTTAACTTTTGTGTGATCAGAAAATGTGGAATTTCAATTTTAATTTAAAACATAAGACTAAAATATATTGCTTACAAATTGTTCGATATGAAACTTCAAAAAGTATTCAATTTCAAATGAACCTTTGTTCAATGAAGTGAATTAAAGTGCACCAGTTTTTCCAAAATAAAATTATAAGCAATTATTTTGAACTAGAATCGATGAAAGCAATAACGATACACATGCATGCACAAGCAGTTTTGTTGTGCTTTAAAAATGTTTAGAAAATATGTTATATAGTCAACTGAGGGAAGTACAACCAGAATAAAAATAGAATTACTGCTAACTCCATAAAACCCTTGATATCGGTTTGCTGAACTTTTCAACATTAGAGGATGCAAACCGTGGGCGTTAACTGGAAGCTTGCTCACGCACTACAAAGCATCTTACATCTTATACGTTGGTCAATCCTTATAACTGTTCAAACTAATGCATGAATCGATATTTAATTTTTAGCCTGTTTTAAAATGATGTTTCACTAGTCAACGACGTGGTATGAAGCAGGTAAATCTGTGTTAGAATTTATTACCTAGTCCTCCAGTTTCTAAGGATGCACATTGGGAAATCGAAAGTAAATTTGTACAATTTTAGGGTTATTATGAAAAACCATTTAAAACAGTTGAAAGGCTTTCGAAATTATTGGTTGTTATTCGAGTTGGGAGGAAACGTATGTAAATTTACATTTGCATTGGATTTTTTTTATCGTTGTCACTTTAGTTAAAAAATTTGACCTTTAAAGATTCGAGAACAGAAATTGATTTTAATAGTTAATCATGCAAAAGTTTCATTAAAACTCAGCTTGACGTAAGAAAAATATAACAGTCGTGGCTATTAAAGTCCTTAGATTGAATAAATTTAAAATAATAGGAAAGGTAACAATAGATTACGTTTTAACAAAACTAACTTATTATGTTGCATAATACAATCTATATAACAAGCGTTTCAGAAGATACTTCCAGTTTACTGTTGAGCTTATTGCTCACATTTTGATTCCGCTAAAAATATTAAAAATTGATTTGGTAGACACCTCTACCAAACAACCATCCTTCATATATTATTCCGATTGGATTTGTTCCACTTCAGCAGTTAGGTACATTCGTGGAGCAAAAAAATGTATTTTTGAACAGAGCTTGTGAAAAATGATGTAGATGACAGCTTTCTATACTAAAATACATGATGAAGTTGCACATGAAATTTTGAAGAAGCTTTCACACTAGAAACCAAGGAGTAAATTTCCAACTGGAAAACCTTCTTACATTACTAATCCATAATTTATTTCGTATTTAGACAAAATTGAACAAGATTGCCGGAATGGTCGTCTTTGCAGACACTCAATATTACAAAAAATCAAAATCGACACAAGAAATGTCGACAATTGACCGATTATTTATAACTCACTGTTAAAGTGGATCAGAATCCTAAAAACCTAACGTGAACCTAAAAAGGCATTTCATTCGTAGTCTACTCGAAGAGAGCATTCAATTGCTCTGTTGAAATGTAAACTTTGAACAAATTGAAAACTTTCGACCTTTGACCTTGGGATTTGACCAAGGTGGTACAATTCAGCAGGGTTCCTTTCCTTAACCATAATAACGAAATCGATCAAAAAGTTAGTCTTAGTGCTCACGGACAGACGTACTGACAAACTTCACTGTGCTTTCTTTTCCGTAATAATCTTTCGTCAAATTCAGTTACAAATATGTAATGCCTACATAAATTTACTTTCACTGTATACGGTATATCTTAGTCACTAAAGTAATTACGGTGTTTTGCCAACAAAATAGAAGGGAAAAAACCGTGCATACTATGCCTATGTGTTTTATGTACATATGTATGTATCATTTCTCTTTTCAAACTATGTATGTACATTTTTAAGTTAAAGTTTGAGGACTGAATCACCAGAACTTCATTTTAGACTCAACACAGTTATTAGGCAGAGAGAATCCTGGCAGTCACAAATGAAATTTATTATTCTTATCAGATATCATATTTTCTCAAACATGCCGGGTCTGAGTTTGACCTTGTGCTGATTTTACAACGACTTCCTAGTCTAGTTGTTGTTGTACCCGTTTTACAAAGGCGCAGTTTTTGATGCCAGGGTTTGGTAAAATAATCAGAAAGACTAGGATGATATGATTGATATGCTATGAGTAATAATAAAACACGGCTTGCCTACCACCTTAATATTTTTGTCAAAAGTTTGAGTATCAATGTAGCATAATATTACGCCTATTTACAAACGTTTGAAAGAAATTCTAGCGTTTACATAACTTGTTAGGTTTCTAAGGGGTTATTTGATATAGCTTTTAGTTAACTGCAAAAACAAATAAAAACAAAATACAAATGTTTTAACTATTTGAGAATATAGTTATTTATACCTAGGTGTCTTTGAAATACAGATGAGATCAAAACAAATTCCCAAAAAAGATATGACTGGTGTTCATTTAAATTTCCTTTTAAATCTCAAAGACAAAAGTTGTACACTTTCGATGCTTCCTTGAAGTTAAGTCATGTTCATTATTTTTGTCCTCTACAAGATTATAAATTTCATTGTCTCAATCACTACTGGGATTAAGGTTTAAAATCATTTTAATTGAGACTTGAAAGCGAACACATAAAAGTGGAATGCTCTATTGTTTAGCTTATCGTTAGTTTCGCTCAATCAAGTCTTTGTAGAGTATTATTAGTTTTCCTATTATTTATACTTTCACATGAAGCTTTTGTAACATTATGTGATACAAAATTTAAATGAGAATCTTTCCAGGAAAGCATCCCACAACTTTACATCAATGCTTTATTTTTACTAATAGAAAACAGATTATTGAAATTTCCAACCATGTTTCGAGTTGGGTGAAGTTATACTGCCAAATTCATGTATATACATACACAATATGTAAGATGTATGTGTATATAATATGTATGTGTGTACATTGTACGTACACAATATAATATTTATCCAACATACGTGGTAAGTCATAGTTTTGTACCGATAACCCCATTTTATCGTCACCATTAACTACCATTTTACTTAGCCAGTTCTTGTTATTTGCCCATGTGGTTTGGTTTGGATTTTGGATTGTGGCTGTCTCAATTTAAAAGGAATCGCTTCAGTGGGTCCTTTTAGCTGAAACTGGGTGAAGTGATGATGAATGCAGGTCATTTCCTTTTCTGTCTCGTTGGGTTTTCGTGACCATATATTCGAAGTTTAAACTAGTTCTTTCCCCACAACTTTCGACTTCTCAGATATTCCGATCATCCATTATTTTTCTTCGAATATGAGCATAGCTATAAGTGGAAATAAAAAACATACTTTCATACATATATAATTTCAATGGAATACGATAGAAGTGAAAGCGATAATCACGTTCACACGTTTCCTATTTTTTTGGTCACGACGCAGAACAGCGAGAATACATCAACACACCTTTTCTATTTACTATTTTTCTTTTTCAAAAAATCCTGCTATCGCCACCCAGATTTCGTGCACCATGTACCAGTGTATATATTATAAATATTGTGTGTAGTGGTCGGCAGGAAATAAATGGCTGTTTTATTGAAACGGAGGTTTCAAGTGACAGATGCATTACGCTGTCATTCCATTTATACATTTTTCCGGTGGTAAAACGCTATTATGTCTTGTGTTGCATTGTGACTGTGTCAGGAGTTTTTTGCTTGTCCTTCTAACACACATCTTTAAGACCATTCTTTGTCGTGGTAACTAAAGAGCCTTCCAGCAAATGATTGACAGATATTTTAAGCTGATACTATCTTTTAGGAAATCTCACCAAAGCACATTGCACATCACACTATATAAATAATGTAACTCTTATGTATTTGGTAAATTTTTCAAGGTCTAGTGGCACAATCATGACATGACTGGTCTTATCATTTGCAAAAAAGTGTTTAATAGATAAAAAGACTTGAATAAAAAAGCTATTTTTATTGATTGATTAAGGTTATTTTTCAATATAAATAAGGCTTGAAAGTTGAAGCGAAGCGTATTGTTATTTATCTTTTTTGTTTTGCTAAGTGATCCAATGGATTCAATGAAACTTATTGTTAAATATCCCAATAGGTGCATATGCCTACTTGTTCGTTATCATTGATGATTTTCGGAACACTTACTCGACACTTCTCTTCCATATGCCTGGATTTGAATACGTTAGTTTTATTCCGAACTGGCCATGAACCATGAATTTTCTACTTTTGCACCAATAAGTATGAAAAACGAGAACACATGAATTTATTATGTACAGTCGACAAAGTATGTGATTTCCAACTTGTGAATAAACAGGTTTTATTGGCTCAACTGGCTGTCGTCAATGGCAAGAGTAACCTTTTTAAAAAGTAAACGTAATAGGCGAAATATTTGTGAATGAAAGTATACTTTCTAGTGAAAGTGCTATATGACTGTCATCCCTGTCATCGCTCTCTTTAAATAAATAATGTATGCTGAATAATTTATTTAAATATATACCAGTGATACGATAGAAAGCATGTGCACTGTCAAAATGGAAATTATAGAAAAGACAACAAATTTGTATTTCTTGTAAAGTTCCTTATTTGATGGCTCAGCTAAGCATAAGTTGGTGAAATGTCTTACCTATTCTGAAAATGTGTATAATCCCTACCTGTATTGGCATGCATAAACACCTTATTCCAGCTCATTTTATAATTCTAAATATGTATTTTATTCCCTCTTTCCCTTTCAGCCTAATTACATAAATATAACTACTTTTATATAATATTCACAAATATTAATAGATTTTTGTACCAAGTGATCTAAATAAAAGTCTTACTTAAGATGCCTTTGCACTTTGTTTATTTGAATTTATTATTCACAAATGCTACTAATAGAACGAGTCTCGCGAAAAAAGAAACTGAGCAAAAATCATTATAAACAAATGTCAGGTCAGGACGTTTCATTAAAGCTTTTCAAAATTTGTAGGGACATACCAATCCTATAAATATGTATGATTTTTTTCAAAAGGCCGAAAACTACTTTTTCATAACTTCCCATGTACACTATGGAGTACTCTCACTAAAGTATGTACCTTATGAACACTATTGAATAGTATACATATCTGACTTATACCAACTAATAAGACTATGGGATAATTTACTCCTTGACATATAAACTATAAAAAATCCATTTTGTGTGACAGAAGTATTAAAGATAAGTAAGTATTTGTTAATTTTAATATTATTTTATTTCCTGTTTATTTATTATTTATTAAAAGGATACATGTTACATGCAAACAATATGTTTTTGCGCTAAAAAGTGTTTTTGTCACCTTACAAAAAATTGTGTAATAAATTTACATTTGGCAACTTCTCCACCAGAAAAACTGTCAAAAAAGAATTTCTGCAATTATTGACATTAGATTTTGAAAACTAACAACAACTTTTTTTCCTTCTGATAATTCTACAACTTTTTAAAAATTGTCAAGTATGCATTTTATAAATGCATTATATTACATATTTATACGAAATAACATCATATGTTGTTTATTAAAACAACAATACACTTGTTCGTGCCATAATAAAAACTATCCTTGAAGTAAAACGATACTTAAGGCTGATATATGGATGTTGACTAAAACCAAAAATAATCTGTTCCCTGACGAATGTATGAATATATGTAACTTCAATTAAAGTTGGGCCCAGTTCATCCAACTGAGAAATTAAAAACAAAAAAGTCGAGTAAGAATATTGAACTATTCGGAAATAAAATCTAAAATAAGGAAAACTTTCACATACATTTTTTTTTAAATACAAAAACGAAAAAAAAGTTTACTAAAGTAAAACTATGTCCCATGAACTTTTATTTTATTTTTGCGAAGTAGTAATAATGATTTAACCCCGAACAAGATTGCGGATCGAGATGTAGAAACTGCTCGAAGCATAAAACTCTCGATTGGTCCCAACTTCTCCGAATTTTTTACTTCTATTGCCAAGTATGACTTCTTACTGTACTACAAACAAAGCAGCTAACCATATTTTAATTTGATGTAATGTTCTACATTTGGAAAAAGAAGCACTACAAAAGATTGCTACTCGTACAGAAAGTTGATGTGATTAAAACTACAAACAATCGTAGTTTCTTACGACATTTTCATTTTGTTGGGGAAGTTAAAAGCTGCATTTTCATGTCAATTATGCCAAAAGCACTTTTTAATACTTGGGTATAGCATATTAATCCAGGAAATATGAAATACGAAATTTTTGTGGTTGTCGCAACACGCAGATGGAGTAAAATACATTTTTTAATAATTGAAGAATCGGAATCCCAAAACTAATAAATTATTCAACCAGCAAACTATAAAATTATGCATCCATTAATTCTAAAAACATTACAACATTTTAAAATTCTATTTTATTTTTGAAATAGTGTGTTGGTTCGTAAGCAAATATTCATTCGTTCTCTTTACCCATTAATTGAATTGATTTTATGGTCGTAGCACTCATAATTCCCGATTTTAAAGCAATCAAAACAAGAAGGGTGAAAAAGCCTGCAAGTTTTTTGGTTATGTCAGTATCTTTAAAACAGGTATGCACATATATCAGCGAATTTTTCCTCGCAAGACTATGTTGAGTAAATTGAACATTATTTCGAGAGAGTGTAAGGTAAAGGTAAGTATATTGCGGATGCATGCATATCGTCCCATAAAGAAAGCAAAGAGGAATCGAAGTGCTTGTATATGTTTTCCTTTACTCTTTTTCACTCTGTATTTATTGTGTACATTTTACAAGAACAGCTAAAGAAGTAAAGATGAGTAAAAGGCATAGAAGGGGAGCTATTATTAAAGGAAAACAGTAAAGCCGACGGTTCTCCAGTTTTCGAAAGAGAGAAAGTGGAAAAATCGAATAGAAGGGATAGACATCCAACTTGGAGCATTGCATCCAAAAGCGTTCAACGGTTGTGGTGGAAGAAGGGTTCGTATAAAATAAGCTTGTGCACGGGATATTTGCAACATTTCGCCAGTTACTTCGCATCAGTTTGGTCGTTGTAAGCAAAGCAGCAGCAGCTGAAAAGCTAGCAAAAGAAGTTCATGCTTCCATCCTTTCTACTTAACTCACAACACACGGTTTACTTTTTTCTGGGGTTTCTCTTGTGCTATCTGTCTTTTTAGACCACTCCATTTTTCCGTACATTTATGTATATGTGCGTGTGCATGTGGGAAAGTTGAGAAAAGACTTGTGGTGATGGACACTTTCTCAACTTCAGTTTGTGACAAGACGGCAATGATTCCTGACCACCAACATCATCATCACTGCCAATATCTTGAACAGAAACTTTACTACAACACCACCACACACTGACTTTTTCCATTCATTTTTAGTAGAAAAGCAAACCTACTCATTTTCTTCTAGAAAATCAACTCATTGCAAAAAATCTTTTCCCGTCATCTTTTTTTTCCTTTTTGATTATTTGGTCCTGTTGTGTGTACTTGTGTATTTTTCCCCTTTTCTGTCCGACCTGAAAAAAACTTTTTTCTTGGCTTGACTTCTCGTGAAGATGAGATAAATAGATACATAAAAACTAACTACCGGACTACATGCGTTTTTTCACGCTGTGCTTGTTTACTCCCAGTCACTTAACCGTGTACATTTTTCTCACAAAGATACATAAAGCACAAAAATAAACTTGTGTTTTTGCACTGTGACTATTGTACTGTGAATTACTAGCCAACAAAAATATTTTCTACCATTACAAATCAACTTGTTTCTGTCTTATTTTTTCCCGTGTATATTTGTGGTCACCCTTTCAGGTGCGTCACCCTTTTATTCCCCCGCTGTGTTCTTCTTCTTCGTTTAAAAAGTGGTTCGGTTTTTCCACCACATCCTTCCTTAATCTTCCTACCTCTTTGACGCTGCGTCAGACAGCCGAGAAAAGGAACTGACAACAAAAAACTAAGGTGACTTCTTGAGATTTTGGTTTTTCATGTCTAAATCTCATTAAAAGTTTCATATTCCGATTTTCCATTAAAATATCTACACAACCAAGCAAAGTCCGTATTTTTCATGTCGCATTATACTTAAAAGTCAAAAAGAGAATAGATAATCAGCTCAGTAGATCTTTCCTCTCAACATCATTCATCATAATCATCAACTACTTCAAAATCATATACATTTTTTGAGCCGATTTGCATTTTTCTCTTCGGGAAACACTGGTTTCGTTGCAAATATCTAATAAAACGTATAACCATTCAACTCCCTCCCACCGAATTCAGTTCGGTCTGTCAGATTCCTCCCTATAGCTATTCTCCTGAAAGATAAAAAAAATATTACACAAACAAACATTGATCCTCTTATGTACTTTCAAGATGGATTTTTATCAGTTGAGTAGTGACAAACTGAGCGGAACTCTGAAGATGTTGAACAATCAGTTATCTTTCCTTTGCTCGTAAGCCTTTCTCTTGAAAAAATATTGACAACGGCTTGCTTGCTGATGTTTTTGTCTTTTGTGTAAAAAGCTATAAGATAAACTTGATCAGATTAACTTTTTATGGATACAGTAATGCAAAGGTTATAATAAGAAACATAAACACTCAGTGCAAAAGTGAAGTAGAGCACACATCCTGTTAATTTTATATGGTGAAGTGCGTTATCTTTAAGTTGTAAACCAAACAAAAGGTTAGCAAACAATTTGATCCGATTTGGTCAGTCGGTGCGAGTGTCAACTTTGAGCTATACGATAACACTAACAAAATAATCTTCAAAAGCATTTTCGGATACTTTAGCTATCTCTTTGTCATTGAAAAGATTGATTGGGTAATTATCATTAAGAGGTCATCATTCTTCATAAACTATATAGTACTTTTAAAAGAGACAAACAACTAAATAGCCATAACTGATACCATTACATAAAGTTGGATCTTGAAAAAAGTGAAGTGTAATATTATGAAAAGATTAAAGAAAAACATACCAAGTTCCACAAACTGCTACTGACTCTGCAAGTTCTCCATTTTCATACCAAGTAAAACTGAACTAAACATTGGCATACGAATATAAGTTTTTCATATCGAAAAGTAGACGAAGCCTACACTCCAACCTACATTTATCAATACTGCTGTATAGAAGGTGAGATGACATACATAAGACAATTTTATATTTCATCAGAGCATCTTTTAAGATAATAGACGAAAAGATAAATCAGCCATGTGCCCTGTTGTTTAATCATTTTGAGACTGTTTCCTATCTGAATTAAGCATCTAAAATAACAAACATTTTACATATGCAAGGGAAAAAATTTAAAAAACAGATTACCATACTTTAATTGTTTATCGTCTAGCTGGAACAACTAAAAATAGACAAAGAAATTTTTCCCCAATTTCTCATACACTTTCATATTCACTTAAAAGCTTGTGCCAGAGAATTTTTCTTTATAAGAAAATCTGTCTATTAAAAAGTTAAAACTTAAATATAAAGTGGAACATTTAACTATGTAGTTCGTTTACACATATGTGCATAGAAGTATAATGATTAAATAAACTTACATGCGTGCTTAAGAAACCTAATGTGGTAATCGTGAACAATAATAAAATATACTTGCGAATAAGAAGCCCACTGCCCAATTGAAACCTAGATTGACTTCCTTCCAAGTTACCTTGGAAAAGCAAAAGGAGAGGCCAAGTCCCGTGCTTTCTCGCCGTGGGCATGATAGTATATTGTATTATTTACTGCGCGTGGACAGTTTAGTTAATATCATTCTCTCTCAACTCCATTCCATTCTGGCATCTAGCCTACCATACTTTTACTTTGTAAGTCAGTGCTACACTCTAGCTGTAAACAAAATCGAGAAGAACTTGTAATCCACTTCTACGACTTCCCTTCTGATTTTAATTGAGTTTCATCATTATTATTAAGCTCTTTCGACTTATCTCTCTCAAATTTCAACTCAGCGGAAACAAGATAGAAGAAAACGGCTCAGCCTGTACTTACTTATCTACTTTGCAGCTCTCTAGTTGAACTACTAGAGTCAACATTATCTTCATCAAAATTTTATCCCTTTCCTGCAGAAGATAATCCTCTAGCGCAATATACGACGTCGCGTGTTGGTCTACCGGTCGGTGGCGACTGCGACTTCAACTCCAGGACTACAAATACCAAGCAACATTTACAGAAATCAACCAATCTCACATAAAAGGTAAGTAAATAAACTTGCAATAGTTGTAATTACATACGCAGCATGTTAAACTTCACTTCCCATGTGCAAATGCCATAAAATAATGAATGCTTTTGTGCAAAATCTGTCTGATAATTAGTTCATACTAATACTTTTCAAGTAAGTATGCGTACAATAGTCTACAAATGGAGTTTATGTTAATAATAGTAGGAACCGGGCTTGGGATAAAAATGTTCTATTTTCGTCCATAATCCGTTCTATACATTTGCGACTACCTACGGGGAAAAATAATGAATAGCGAAATAGCTGTAAGAACATCCACATTTATTGCCCCTGTCTCTGTGTGCATTGTGTATCTACTAGATATTTTTTTTCTAATTTATTGACAACTAATTCACCAATCTAAAATAATTAGTTTGTTGAGTCTCACAATCAAATCACAAATCATCCTTCCGTAATTCATTTCATTTTATACTATACACTATGTAAAGCTTCATTCACAATTGACATTAGATAGACACGCTGATTTAGTTCAGTCGTTGAGGCATAATGATTCCATTGTTACTTTCTCTTAAGCTTCGTTTTCTATTCATAATTTCTCCATAATGTTCTCAGTATGTCAGTAGTAATTTCCTATCAAAGATACAAGACACAATGACACAACATGACAAAAACAGTCAGCCAAAAGAATGGGTGTATGACTTTACTGTCATTAGTGATTAGTTTATTACGAACAACTCTCCCCGAAACTCACACGTACTTGATGACATCCATCCATCCTTCACACAAAAACCCACTTATAGCCAATAACAATTTGTTTATTACTTAAGCCTGATGCATTGTACAAACTGAGAAACCACACTACCAAACAAAAGAAAATTCTGAAAAATAAGACTACTCACAACACTTTCATGTTCAGCTTCTGAAGAACGTTTTGTCGGAATCCAATTTCATTTCCGGAATAGGGGATAAAGATGAAAGGAAAAGAAAGGAGAGAAATGTTCGGCTCCTTGAAACTACGATTTTGTACTTTTCTGTCTTCAGTGAATCGAATGAATGGAAAAATAATCACCAAATATTTTTCCATCCTTCCAAACATCATTTTTTATGAGTATAGTTCTTCTAGATTTACTTAATGCAAAAGTACAACTAAATACTATATGTTTTTATGCTTGTGTTATTGGCTTTTCAATATACATATATGTACGTTTTTTAAATAAGAACGAACGATCACGATTTCATGATCATCACATCACAATATTATTATGATAAAGATGAATGCACTATGTATCTTGTTTGTGATGCGAAGCAATAATATATATATTTTTAAGTAAATATTTACATGAGTATTGTATCAGTATAGATGATAGAAATATTTGAATCCTTGCTTTCTGATATGTGCTACCAGTCAAAAGAAGAATATGATATATATGTGAGTATTTCCCTATAATGTTATATCCTTCTGCAGTTTTGAAACTCGAAGGACTTTTCACATTTTACTCCTAAATTTCACAATAAAACTTAGCTGGTGTGTAGTTTGTTAGAAGTTGAAGGAGGAAAAGCAAAACCAAAATACATGTAATAACGTATCATTTTCTTCTCGGCTCCTCTCTCATTTTCAACTTCAGTCTTTTGTAAATACTCTTGAGACAAAACAGAGAGGGATGCTTACACACAGGCACGCAAGTTTACATCCAAAAACTAAACGACATTTTATTTTCCTTTTGTAGCTCAGTAATCTACCTCATTCAACTTGTCGCAAGGATAAAACTGTTTTTCACTGCTTGTTGTTTAGCAAGCTATATTATTATTGTTAAGTTGCACAACCTATTTTTGACTTGGCCCGTCCTCTTTTCTGCCTGCAAATCGTATTTGTTCGTTACGTGCATTTGACCCTCCAAGTAAAATAAATATTCTACACTTTACGGCAGCACCCCCCAGCTACTGAAGCTGTGTTGCTATCATGCAATAAGTTCGTTTCTGTAAATGAACTTTTGCTTTCGCTACTTGTATATATTCACAAATTTCATTTATATATTATTCTCATCGTCAGACTATTCGTTATAGAATGACATCAAAACACAAATTACAAAGGCACTCGAAAATTCGCTTCATCACGTTTCTTTTGCTACTACTTCATCATCCTCTCAGGAAATCTATATATATTATGCATGTTATTAACTTTTACTCGTTTACTTACATACATACATTCATACTTACGCAACTTCTGCGACATATTTCCACAACAAACAATAGCAGTTTAATTACTCTTTTATCCCTACCCAACTATTATTATAATACTTCAATAGTACGGTATTTCTCAGGCCATACATACATCATTATTTGCAAATACTCAACTCACATCTCTTGCTGATCTGCGTCCCTGGTATTTTTGGCATATTTGGGTAAAAAGGCTTCATGTAGCATTTTGCAATTATCATTTTCCCAATTCATGTGCATTTGAGGAGGTGTCGGATACGGGTTTTGAATGAGCGAAAATGATGCTCCTAATGTGACAGCTCACTTAACTTTTAAATGTGGCTTTGGATTTGATGATATGGTACACATGAAATTCTATGTTATAATTTTGCCTTCCTCCTTTTATTCATTTTCCTCTTCTCTCATTCTATAACAAGACAGTTGTTGTGTTTTAGAGAAATTCACAAGGAAAGAGAAGTGAATAGACGCACTTAATTTTACAAGGAAAACGATGATGATGAGATGTACCACTACAGCTTTTATACCAAAAATGATGAAAACGAGTTTTTATATAAGAATATTAGGAAGAAAGCGAGAGAAAAGAGTTAAATAGAAACACTTCATTTTCTTCATGATAACTTGGTCTCGTTTTGATACTGCTCCTGCATCTTTATTATAATTATTATTGTCCATGTTTCATGTCATTTCTCTCATTTTAACGGCGCAGCTGAGACCCTGGCCAAAGAAAAACCTGAATGGAGCTAATGCAGTAAATGGGAATAAATAGAGGAGTAGTAAAAAGCTACTTATATATTAAGAACATTATTATGTGGCGTAATGGAAGATACTTATGAACGGTAGTATTATGAGATGATAATGAAAATTGTATGGTTGCAATGTAACGCTGAAGCGATTCATAGAAGACGCAAAATATTTGGAAGGCTTAAAAATACTAATTTCACGCATACACATGCAAAATGAGCTGCAGAGATGGAACAAGATCTCTCTCAGCGTCGTCAACTGTTACGCTCGGTGTTGGACAAGTGAAATTGATATCCCTCTCCCTTTCTCATTTTCGCTGGTAAAAAACTACTTTATTTTCCACCCTTTGTTTCTCTTATTTTTCTTTCTTTTTGCGTTCATTCAGAGCCAAGAAATGACAGGACTCATTATGAAATAGGAAATACTAGGCACCACACACGTAGTTTAGTTATTTTGTTTGTAAATTTTTGAGTTTGATACTTTGTATATATGTAGCTACATACGGACAGAAATACTCATTTTTCACATCAAAGACACAAAAATTTAATAAATTTAAGAACCATCCAAAAGTATACAAATATTCCACACTTGGCTTTCTATAATAGTAAAATTGTCTTTTCAATTTCTACGTCACTTAATGAAAAACAAATGTTGCAATGCTGCGAAAATCACCTTCTCATTCTTATGTGAAATGTATTTATGTTACATAAACGCTTATATTTATTCACTTTCAGAGAAAAGTTTGGTAACATGACTTCAATATTGTAAAAAAAGAGAAGCAATATCATTTTTATGCAATCGTCCTCAGCACCCTTCACTTATGTTTTACCTTCCATTCTACCACGACGCGCCAATGTCATAAGGATAATACGCTGGGTATATTGCTTTGCAAAGATTGAATTTGGGCTAAGCGTCATCCAAGGTGTATTTCATTTTTTATCTAGGTTTGGCTCCTTTCTGAATTCATTTGACTACAATGCTACTGTCACTCATTCTTCCACCCGAAAGTCCTATGCTTTCATATGACATTTTTCTGTTTAATAATATTTTCTTCTATATCATCTATAATGGTTTGCTATACATATCTGGCCTGGCCGCCTGTCCATCAACCAACACCAATCCTATTGAACCTAAAAACCTTCCAGCAGGCGCGTTTCCTCACACTGTCCACTAAAATCCCTTTCGGTATTTACTAGACAAGATTTTCATCAAATCTTATTACTACGTAACAAGTTTACTGACTGAGCTGAGCTGAAGCATACATATCATTATGTGTAGTACATGTCAAACAGAACGAGAGTTTTTTTATCTGATCAAATGTCTTTCGACCTGTCTTCGTCGCTTCTTATTATACTACGTACACAGCTGAAATGATAGCACTCAAAAGATAAGCCATGTTTAGATGAATTTCGTCACAACTCCCTCTCCCCAAAATAGCTTAAGCATTAGCTGACCCATCTCGTCTACTTTCACTACATGACTATCTACTTTCCCTACTCTTTCAAATATTTGGGCACACACCATTCTTTTTTTTTGCTCTATTGATATTTCCCATCCCTCCCACTTCCTTCATCATGTTGGTCGCAAAAATTGTCACTCATTCATTTCACCACTCACTCAAACCTTTCCCCACTTTGTACATAGTACAAACTCTTGCACTACCTTCTCATCGCCTCAACTCGCTAAACGGATTTCGCTTTAGTTTTGAATGCAAACCTATTTTTGACTGATTTTAGGTTGAACCCTTATCATGTTTTATACAAGCATATATTATACTACAAAAGTCGGCTCTCCTATATGATATGCTTTATACAAAGAAAATGGATATAATCAAAAATATACAGAAAAGCAGCTTTGATGCCCGTTATGTGGTTGGCTTTTTGGGGTTGGCTGCAACAGACACATCTGCTGACTGTTTACAATTCTGTATGGGATTTGCAGATTTTATCCAATAAATTACTCGTTTCATTCCCATGTGTCCCAACAACTTGCTTTCTCTGCTGTCTACTGCTTCTGTTGTTGTCCCTGTCCTTTAGTTGTTGTTTGACTAGTGCACACTACTCACCACCTTTCATTTACCAAACACATCGTGTTGTATACATTAACGTACACAAATACAAGTCCGTTACAATCGTATTACATATCACCATCGTCATCATCACTACTGGGTACAAAATTCCAAAATAATAGTAAACAGTAATAATAATAAGGAAACGATAAAACGTCATTTTCCACGACATTCACTTCCTTTCATACTTGGATTTAATCATTAAAGTTCGCCAGTAATGGAATACACATAAAGTACTTTGATGATAAAGAAAAATGGGCATTTTTAGATACATTTACTGTATACAGTACACAGAGATGCGCGTAATAAAGCAATTTCAAACTTTTTGCATAGCCTAGTTGTTGAATCGAGTATTTATTTCCAGACATTGTTGTAGTTATGAGTTTCACAGTCGTCAAAACAGATGTAGAGATGATTCAAAGTATGCAAAAATATATTACAAAACCATTGAAATAACATTACTTAAGAACACTTACTGACATACTTACAAATAAAAACGGAATGACCATGCATGGCCCAAAAAGCTTGTGCGAAAAATGCAAGTCTGCATCTGTGTTTACTAAAACACAAAAACAGAGATGACATTCGTCAGTAATATCATGGCGTGGTCTGAAAACATGGCTTTTGTACATAAAGTACTTGAAACAAGTTTATGGCGTGCTTAGCATCGTATACATTTTGATACAACAAGACAAGCGTTAGGCAGATGGAAAGTGTGAACGAGCCGTGTAATTGAGTTTAATGTAAGAAATTGTAGTTGATGTGGAAGTAAAAGCTAGTAAACAAAAGTAAAATTGAGTTTTATGTGAAGAGTAATTCATTTGGATAACTTAAATATTTGTTTTTACCACAACTACAACCAACCGCAATCACTGACATCATCATTACATTGGAGAAAGAAGGGGAAAGACAACTAAACTTGAAGTATTTTAATAGAAAACATATGTACATTTATATGAATCGAATTAAGCTTTTACCTAGAGAAAAACATACGGACAAGAGCATATTTGAAAGCCATTGTATGTACTCTAGATTGTGGATATACTTCAAGTCGAAGAGCTCTTTATTGTTGAGATACTGAAAGTAACTCGTTTATTAGAATATCACCAGTTTACACAACTAAAGTAATTAAAAAGTTCCCGAGTAGTACTTTTTAAGACTGGAATGTGTGTCTACAGCAAAGTCTAAACGCATCAGTTTTTTTTTTGAAAATCTGTATACGCATTCATATCATAATTTTTAAATAAAATTTACAAAAATATGAAAATTTTGTACACTTTACTGGTTCACATAAGTCAATATTCTAAAGTTAGTTAGTATTTCGACTTTCATTAACTTTACGTGGAAGAGAAAAACTTTAACTTGACCGATGTTGTTGGTTTAAGTACTATTGGATCATTTTCATTTCACTGTTAATTCTACGATTCTTGCCTTGGGTTTAATGTGCTGTGCAGTTGCAAGGTGGCTGAATAAGCTCGATTTATTTATTTGTGTTGCTTTTATCGTCGTGCTCTTGGTTTTCACGAGTAATTTTTTATTCGTTTTTTTTTTCTTCGAAATATATTGCAACTATTGGAACTATTATGCTGTGTAGAAATCAGACTGTGAGACCAACTGACAATACGACTTATTTTCTCGAAAATGTAGACTAACTTTGTCTTGACTTTGTAGGCCCCACATGACTTGTGTTTGAATCAAGGATTAGCATGAAACTTTCAACCCAATAACCTTTATGCAATAACAAAACTATTTGCGTCTATTTTGGAGCGTCTGCGTTGGTCTGTTATGGTATTCATTTTACAACTTTGGAGAGACTGAATGATTGAAAAATAATGATGCATCTTTGTGACGCAAATATTATCGTAAGGTTTAAATTGATTAAAGGAGGTTGTGTTGACCCCTAAATGATTTTGTAAGAGATTGTTCCGATGTAAAACATAAGATCTCAAGATACACTTAATCTAGCAAAGAAAAGGAACTTTCGAAGAAAGTGGGCGGTTTTCAAGAACTTTAATGTATAGTTAATAATATACTTTCAAAATAAAGAATAGTATGAAAACACATTATTTTGCTCTAATTTATTTGATTTGAAACACAATGTTGTTCCAAAAATGCATGGGTTGGAAGTATTTTTTGTCTTGTCTTTTTTACGATATAAAACATAATGTATTATAAACACGGAGTTCTAGTTTTTTCTTCAGCCAATTCTTATTTATATAAGTATATATTTATTTTTCAATCAGTTAAATTCATGTTATGTTCAGAATATGGCTGAATGATTTGATTACAAATAGAAAAAAAAACAATAACAGCACCAGTACCATTGTGCATATATGTATGTCGCCATGTAGCGTATGTGGATGTTGTTCAAATACTACACTAATCTTAATCTTCTGGCACGATTTTATTCGCTATTTTGCTCCATCCACCGCTCAACCCAAAAAGGAATAAGTAAGACGCGTAATGCACGAAGCGTAGAAAAACGAAAAACTTTCTTTAGTCTTAAAAATCTAACCTTTTATTAGATGCAAAACAGATACTATATTTGCTAAAGACGACTTGTTTCGCAGTAAAATGGATAGAAAAGTTGATTTGTTTCTGTGCAAATTTAGACGGATGAGTGGAAGCGAAGGAAGGGAAATTATGAGAAAACTAATTTAACCGCACTCTGCTGATTCACTTGTGCCACATCCACCGTCACATTTCGTCCTTCACTCTTTTTTATTTTGAAAACAATATAACGCAATAGGTTATATTACAGTGCAAAAAAGGGCAACAAGAAAAAACAAAAAGTGATCACCGTCGCTGCATCCTGCACACTGATGGTTACAATGCTTGGGTTCCGGTATACGTGTATTCATAAATACAACGCAAGCCTTGAACTTTTTTAGGTTTGGAAAAAAGAAAAATTCGCTCTACAAAGTTTTACTTCCATCATCTCAAGAAAAGTGACATTTAATAATATTATAATGAATGACATATTACACAACATATCAGAAGACTACAGCGACAGGAAATAACTAAAGACAAACCACCACCGCGCGATCATCATTAGCGCTTCTGCTTTCTACTAGCAAAAGCATCTCAGATCATCATCGTCATCATTCATTCACCATAAAAGAAATAAAAGATCAATGAACCTAAAGTAACCGAAAGAGTAAAAGTGTATTTGCGTACTACACGAAGTAGTCCACAAGTAGTCCTTCATGTAACCCATTTTTATCAAAATGTAGAAAAATAAGTTAATGACACATGAATTCTTTTGTCATCTGTCACCATTTCTTGTGGAGTCTCATTTATAACAGGCATACTTTAACTATTTCTTGTATGTAGGTCTGAGTCGTGTATGCGTGGCATTTTTTCTTTCATATTCTCGTCGTTCCGGTGCTTAGAATGTGTTCGGAATACAAGGGAAAAAAATATGTATCCAACAACATTCAGCAAGTAAATTTTTACGCGTTTTCTGGGCATTCTCTGCTGCTGCATTGTTTTATTACTTTTACATATTTCAAGAAAATGTACGTCATAAAAATCCATCATGTCGTCTTGTGAATTAATGAGATTGACAGATGAAAAGATGAAAAACTCGAAAGAATAAATGTTGAAACTGGAGTAAAAACATCCAGCGCTGCAAATCATATAAAGTGATTACTGCTGCGTCAGCATTTAAGTTGGGGTAACATGAATCATAAAAAGATGGAATAACTTGTAAGAGATTTTGCATCTGTAAAGTATACGAATTTAATATTAGATGTTAGAATTTATATTTTAGAAAACGTGTTCTGTATAAGTAAATTGCAGACATACGTATTTTTCCATTAATCCATGTGTAAAGTATCGTGGAAAGTTAGAAACTTTTACATTTTGAAGTTATTCTATTGACAACAGAAAGGGCAATAGCTTAACAAACGAATTTATTTTATCGTTATGATGATCATATCCTACTTTATCGTGGAAGGATCAAGTTTATTTATGTTTTGTGTGTACGGAAGAGCACTAAATATGTGTATAACAAGTTATTCCAAACTTTCTCAAGTAGTGACGTCGGTTATCGTCAAGTCAACTGATTTTAGAATGTTGGTGCTGGGCTGTAGACCCGGTTGTAGTAGTTATCCGTATCCCTGTCTTGTTTGTTTTGGTTTGATAGGCGACGACGTAGTGCGCAGTTTGAAGCAGAGCAGAGACCTTTTAATTTCCCACATGAAATGATTATGACGAAATAATTATAAGTTCTATTTATACCCTTTTTATAGATACATTTACAGTGGTCATGGTTTAGACATGTCGTTGAGCCCTTTGAGTGGCATGGGACTAAATTATGAGGAGCAGGCTGTTGATGTTGCTGGCTGGTTACCAAGACAATTTTTATCTATGTACAAATTATTTGTAAACAAATATGATTACTACTTTTCATGAATAAAAAACTCATCACTGTGTTTACAGCGCATAACCGTTTGCAAAAGAAGTGTACACAAAAAAATACAAAACGTCAGTAGTCAGTACCATCCGTATTGATGGAATTTAATGAGGATTTTCATTTAGCTCCTTACCCTTTTTCAGTTTTTAATATTATACTTATTGACGTCTTAAGTGATGCGGTAAGGAAGTAGCGGGTAGACTCCATACGTCACTCGACTTTTTGAAATAATGTAATTTTGAATTTTTAATATGCAATATACCCTTGTCATGTTTTTCCAGACTTATTAAAATTATGATTCCTTTTTTATCAACCGCGTTCAGTTGAGTAATGTTGCACATTAAATACCTTCATCACAAATATTTCAATTGTGTCTCGGATTCTAACATATCAAGGCTGGGTCAACCCTTTTAGAATAAGATGTAATGGTCAGACTGAAACTACATTCTTAAATAACATTGGAATCCGGTTTTTTGAAGATGATGGTGACGAAAGAAGGAAGTTATTACTATTCGTTTTACTTCTTTACTCATGAGTTTTCCCCTTTATCCACATTCTTCTGACTGACAGGGTTGTTGAGTGAGTGACGTGCACGAAAAGGAAAAAAAAGTTTTTTCCGGCGAGATGCAAAAGGACTTTACTTTCCCTGGTATCATTATCATTATTACATCGTAGAGAACTACCTACCATGTTTCGTGTCTGAGCTTTTAAACAAGCAAACATATAGTTTTTTTTTTGCTCAGACATGATTATGATGAAGAGATTCCTTATTATATGAAATTCTCCGGCAAAGGTATAATACCTTACTTTTTTAATCAAAGAAGGCCAAAAAAAACTCGGAAAATATTTGGAATAAAAAGATGGCCAAATGAGCATATTTTGTAGAATTAGTATTCTTTAATATATTTTGCCGTTGTTCTACATAACCTCCTTCAATATCTTTGTCTGCTTTTATTACCCTTTTACAATGTGGACATCGATATGCCAAATTTTATGCAAGAGGATTTTTCGTTTGCCAGTTGCTTGTCTGCATTGCTGAATTCGTTATCATAATAATAAAGATAATGTGGCCTATGTATGGACAGCCAGAAGATGGTGAATGTAGATGCGAGGGGTGGATATTGAATGCTGTAACTGCTATGATGCTAGACTGGTTAAGTTGAATCTGAGGTAGTTGCACAGCATCACAATATACTTTTCCAAGTTTAATTAAAAAGCCATCAATATAAAGCAGAGTAAAGGGTCTCGTTCAAGCTTCAATGCAGAAATAATCTTGTGAAAGTATGTGTTCAATTGTGTTTCCAAGAAGTATAACGTCTTGAATGATTTAATCTTTATCTAGGCCAGACTTAAGATAAAATTACTTGTTTAAATGGAAAAACATGGATGGAATACAGTGTAATATAATACTACCGTTTAGGACTAGAACGAGTAGAAAAGCAATTTATACAATGTTTGCTACTACGCTACATGAAATTAAAATTAATGTAGATGAACAGGAAGACTGAAAACGCTAGAAAATGTAGAAAGTTCTCAAATTTTTAATTAGAGTAGAAAAAATTATAGCGAGATACTTTTTGTAGTTTAAAAAATTCAAAGATGTTTTATTTCGTAGTATTTATTCTTGAGAAGTATTTTACTTTCAAATATAAACTTAAATTAGATGTTGGTTTTGTACATATGATAAACTTACTCGCGTCACAAGAGGTAAACCATGTAATGCATACTACTTTATGTTTATATGTAATGTATGTTACATTCCATATAAACGTTCAAGTAATTTTGCTTTAATTACTCTAATTACGTATATCATGGACTTCCACCTCTAAAAGAAGCACATCATATAACGAGTATATGACAATTTAAACTTGTTATCTCATTCCCACCATTTTCATTCTCTAATTATTTTAGAGTTCTATGTAGACAAGTATAAAAACTCCATCTTAATTTAATTGCATGCTTCTGTTCATTATTACATTCAATGCACACTTAAAAGTTTTCAAGATCTGATTTTTCTACACTAGTACACTACAAAGTATTAAACTGTTTACTTTCGTGCAATTATTATGGTGCAAACATATTTATTTGTCGCCAAACACACAACAAACAGACTACTTCAAAATGCCCCAAAAATCTTCCGGTTACAAACGCTACAAATCTATTCAGTCATAATCATGTAAAAGCAAATCCTTTCTGTTCTTATGGCTGGTATGTACAGCTTTACATCTTGTGGCAAATATAGATTCTGGATTTTACAAGACACCAGAATCTGAAGCTATTTTGACCTTCGTCAACAGAATGGACGGAAATTCTCGATTTTATGGAATGTTCGATTTCCCTCAGGATAATAATATACACCATATTATGCTCTTGAACGCACAAAAATGAACACACATTGTGCGACGACACCATTTCATCATCATCCTCAATACTCTGCAAACCATACCAAGTTGGCTAACAGACGTAATGTTATTGTTAGTGATATTTCATGATAACATGATTATAGTTTTTTCGGCGGCGATGGTACAAATAAAACAAAAAAACTTTTATTTTGTCACCTAAAAATAATCAAAAGCACACATGTTAGTACAGCGTACTTTATTGGTACTGCGTTACATTTTCTCTACCCGTTTCACTAACATTTTTTGAGTTGTTCCATCATTATTTTTTGGTATTGCTCTCCAAACTGGAAATGGTACACATTATTCATCATAATGAATGACATAAATATTTTTACAAGGTTCCAATACTTTGGTATAATGAATTACATTTTATATACAAACCACAGAAACAAACCGATTGGAGAGTTTGCTCCCTGTCGTCTTTGTCGCCAAACTTCTATTGAATTGGCAAGAAAAACATAAATATTTCACCACCGACAGCGTATTTCTAATCATCTCATAGAAGAAAATAAAGAACTAAATAATTACTTTGCTGTTTCATAAATATGTAATTTAAGACCAGAGTCGGACTAGCTTTTCACCAAAAAATGCTCGATAATCATTAAACCACAAGCCCGATTGAATATGAGTTTTTTAGATAATAAATTTATATTTATATTTAGCATCTCAAGGCTATATACAAGTTTCCTTGAGATACAATTTGATATTTTCCTGGAGAATATATTTTGTACAGTAATATTATTAGAAGCAGAATACTACCAAGCTTTTTACCAAAATCGGTATATTACATTTCCGTTTTTCTCCACTTACTCATCATGATCACGATCATTGAAAATAGAGTAATGAAAACCAAGAAGCAGAACGGGGGAAATAGGACGCGAAGGAAATAGGAGGAAGCTAACTTTCTTTTAAGTGAAACAAGCCGTGAGGTTGAATTGCCGCGAGAATTGCTTCCTGATAAGCAGTCAGTTTTTCCAGTGTCGGTAGCATTATAGCAAACATAATAGATACACAAAATTGTATTATTTCATAAGCCTGTGTAGAGTTTAAAAATAATTTCGTAACTTTATTATATACGTTATAAATAAAACTATCAGTACCTTACATCATTATTACAGTGATGTTAAGACAACCACCACATAACCACTCCTCACATAACATTGGCATTAGCTTGAGGAAAAGCAGGCTGGGTCTGGGTGCGCAGTAGTAAAACTGCTAGTAATAATATCTCGTTAATATCACAAGACAACATAGTCAATTCTTATAAATAATTCAATTAATATTAAATCAACGATGATTTCATTTTCTTGTCCTACTGGTAAAACCTAGTTTGCTTCTACACTGTACTGTTGGGCTGCATTGATGTGTCTACTTGTTTAATATCGGGTTGGGCTTACTGGAATACAATGTCTTGGATGCAAGAATGAAATTGAATATTATTCAGTTACAACAGGCGACTTTTTATACACGAACCAAAGTATTATATCACATTATCATCATCATAATATTACCATTCAGTGATAACACCTAGTCAAGCCACACATAATAAAATAGCGAGGTCGTAGCTAGAGCTGTTGTAATATGGCTACCTTTTGACTTGCGTGACCAGTGTAAAGTTTTTCTTTGAATTTTGCCTTTATCGTATCTTTTTATCTACCGTATTTCTACCTTATTCTAATTTTTTTGTACGTAACAATATTTTGGACATTAAAAATGTTGGAACGAAATGAAGTTTTGGTCAGTTATCACACAATAGCGACAGCGACACATGTAACCTGGAAGATCAAAAAAAACTCTTGTATAATTAATTAGTTACAAGGCGCCATGTGTCATGTCTGACTTGTTTACAGTGTTAGATTGCCGATTTAATGTTTCATTTTTACGGTCAATAAAAACAGTGGCAAAAATATGGATTTCCGGGACTTATGTTTATGATTTTGTATTGATTGTGTATTATTTATTAACTTTCTCATTTCCTCGCTTTTCCTTCACGCTAGTATTATCAAGGGATATCGGTAAAGTTCTTCTTGTGAAGAAGGAACATTTCGTTTATGTCGATAGGCATTGTAACCATTTCATACCGACCAGTGTACAATTCAAAAGGGAATTTAGTTGCGGTCTAGAGTTCATACCTTGTAAAAATTGTGACATTTTCCCTACCGTCCTGCTTTTACTTGCGGCATTTATTCCATATTTGTTTTTCCCAAGTGACATATAGAATTGTGTTAGGTGATAAATTACTTGTAGTGAACTGTGCGATAAAAGGAAATGTGTTTTTGGTGTTTCATAAATTGGAATGCACTTTTTAAAAACCCTCGTAATCGTATAATTAAGAAATCCGTTTTAATAGCTCATAAAATGAAATAAAAAACGGGACACGCAAAAAACAGTTAACGATCCTTCCGCCCATAATATTATAACAAGAATAACGAGGTACTTCAGACAACTTTTAATGATTTGACAAATTAGTTTGACTTATCTGATTTTTTTTATTTAATGAGATTTCGACAAAAACATTTTTTATTGCTTTTGCTGCCATGCAATGTGATAGTGGTCCAATTTCAATTTCTGACCACTTTCCAAAAAAAAACTTTCACGTGTAACATTTACAATAGTTAAACTGGTTTTCTTATCATAACTTTTACAATGGTGGAGGTCTACTGAGGTTATCCACGAAACCCACAATTTGCCCGCTAAGCTGGTAACTATGTACACACATGTCTACTAAACTATTGGAATGCACTGTTACGCAATTAAAGCACGTTATCCTCTTTTCTTGTTGGTTTCCAGGAAAAGATACACCATTCATCAACCACACAACTTTGGTCGGACAGCGTGGTAGTGGAAACTTCTCCTGCTCGTGGGGATTACAAGTAAAGTATTTTTTGAAGGGAAAGTAGAAGGAAAAGGAAGGAAGCAAAGAGGGCTTGAGAACTTTTATCAATAAAGTTCCCATCACATTGATACTGATACAAATCTACTGATTGGCAACTACCATCCATTCATATTTTTTGGGTAAGCTATACCTACATTTTTTATTCTCGTAAAAAAATCTTCTTCCAGATCCCATCACACTCTTATAGCCTTTGCAACTAATTCGTGTGGGCAACTTTATCAATGAACTTGTATAAAAAAGACCTCGAGGCGATATCTTCTGGAAATAATATCTTTAAATTGGTGGGATGCCATATTAATCTACTTGGAAGGCAATCTTTGTTATTTAAGGGATGCACATACTGATCTGATTACTATATAATCTCGACACACAGCTTCTTTCATATAAATTAAGTTTCTTTTAGAGCCTGACAAAGTTGTCTAATTTGTTGGCACGCAAGGAATAACAAAGAAAACACGCGTTTGGTCTAATAATATGAGTTAGCAAGATTAGGTCAGAGAAATTCAGTATTCAAAGAAAGAGAAAAGAAAGTTCAAGGAGTTAGGTCATCAGATGAAGAGAGATCACCTGTCATTCATTTACTTATTTAAAAATCTGTAGGAAATCAAAAAGTTTATTTTTTGTCATTATAATTAACCAGAGCCACCTCTACCAGAAAATTCTTTCTCTCTTACAATAAAGAAAAGAAATGACTGACTAAAAAAACTTTGCCAAAATACCAGAATACTTTTCTTACTGAACAAGTTGGAACATTTTAAGTTAAATTTCCCCCCGGCTTCTTTGTCATGCATTCTTATTATTCCTCACTTATTATTTTCAGAACGCGACCAAAAAGTCAAAAGTAAACTTCTCTCACTCTGTCTCTCTCTCTCTGTGTCTGTTTTTTCGTTTTCTTCGGAATTTCCCTTTTTTTGGCAAATTGGCAAAAGCCTTACAATGATCAACTGTAATTAGTCTTTTCTCTTCTTAGAATTAGAAACGGAGCTTCTTCTGTTTTCCTCTGGTGTCTTTCTTTTCTAGTAAAATGTGATTTGTATGAGAATACGACTGGATAAAAACTGAAAAGCGTATGTTTGTTCATGTGCGTCGTGTAGGTTGATGGAAATGATAGCAAAGACATTATTAACTTTTTTTTGGAAGACGAAAGGAGAGCACACAAGTAGAAGAAGTCTTTACCCAAGAAACAAAACGACTTTTTGGAAAACTTTTTTCCCCTTGTTTGCTTGTTGAAACTAACTGTGGAAAACTTCAGAATGCTCACTTTGGAATGGAAATAATAATAATGATAATAATAGTAGTAGTAAAAGCTTCTTTTGTTGACCTACTTGCCTTCCTATACCAATATTTTACTGTACGGACTACGGACGGTAGGGCTATATAGTAGGTGGTCATAAAGGAGAAAAAAGGACAAGAATCATCTCTCTGATGCACACAGCTTTAAAACCATGAAAAAGTAAAGGACAATGTGTAAAATGTTCTGACATACATATTTATGTAGAAAGAAAGAAAGCTAGAAAGGATTGGATTGACTGTCACGTTAATTGAATGCTTTCACCGTGCAAAAAGGTATTTTACTATTTTCCGGCTTTGACCAGACCAAACCACTTCACATAAACACAAATTTTAAGTCCTTTTTAGTAATGTTTATAGAATCATAGTCATGAGAGATAATTATATTCATTTTATGATTTTCTACATGTTTCTTTCACCCCACAATCTATAATTCCCTTTAAATCTTACCACTTTCGAAATTTGTCTACCTACGTGCAAGTTTCCTCTTGTAACTTTTTGTTATATGTTGTACCATTATAACAGCAATAAATTTTCTGCAATGTCCTTTTCATCTTTTGTAGCATTCACATTCACAACTTGTAAGTTCTGAGCTTATAACTTATTCACGTTGAAAACTCACAAAGAAATTTGAGGCCTCTCTTCACGGTAATTTGTTCCAGTTCCAAATCTGATTTTAAGTTTTTACAGAAATATTATTCTTTCTTGGAAAGAGAACGTGCATAATGTGTATAAATAGGGATGAATGTTTATCGAAAAGCTTAATGCAACTTATACAATCGAATTGTCTTTTTGAAATTTGTGTAGCTTGTAAAAAGTTATAGCATTTGAGTTTGTATACTTGTTCATATGATTTTATAGTACGTAAAGGTTCAAAACTACTAACAAGTCGCAAATAAAATTTGAATTAAATGTCTCGGATGGTGACGCTTGTGTGATTGGATAAATGTGAAGGTTCTAAGTTTAAAATTGTATTACTTCAAGTTTACATGGTAGTGTTACGTCAAATGGTCACAGTGATTTTAACACAACGTAGAAACTTTTAATCTTTAGGTTGGATAAACAAATGTCAAAAGTTTAATCAGGTAGCCATTTCAGTATGCTATCTTTTTTAACGAAGCTTTTTGTTATGAAAGTAGACAGACAGACACAAAGTAAATCTTATTAAGGTCATATAATTAAATAATGAAGCTTTCGATATTTAATTTGATTGAACTAAGCTATTTACTAGTCTTGGTACATATTTTTCATAATTAGGCAGAGTTGGTCGTGGCAGTGGCAAAGTAACGCTTTCAAATAAAGTATTGCGTGGTACTTTTACGTATTTTTGTATTTAGATATCTCTTCGTTGTTGATAGTGTTGAGGGTTTTCTTTGATGAAAATTAATACACCCTTTAGCCTGACAAATGAATTTTGTAAAAGCTTTGAATTAAATATGCTTGTCTTTTTCCAGAGCACCACCATAACATATTTTTTTCAGGGATATACGTACAAATTGCGACAAACAAGCTTAAGTAAATAACCGAAAAAGTATACTGAAACTGAAATCGTGCTCGACGACGTGTGCGTGGGCGCTGTGTATGTAAACTGTCATACGAACAGTGTGTAATGCAAACCTCTCAGTATGTTTGTTTATTTTTTTATTACACCATATTTTACTTACCAAGTCAAGATATTGGATAGTTTATGATGTTATGGTTCGTTAGATTTCCTTTCTGTCCATTGAACAAGATGTATTCATGGGACATTCGCCAAAGTATGTATATTCTTTGCATGTAATATGTAATTCTGTCAATGTCGATTCATTCAAAAAAAAGGATAGAGAGAATGGTGTGGATGCTTCAGGCTTTGATGTTTTTTTTTACAAAGAACGCAAACTAAACTGGACATTAAGTCCCTCATGCATTCATGCATGTCATGCCATGATGCCACATCACACCGACACACACTCTGAAGCTACTTCTCTATAAAAAAAAGAGTGAGTGAATCAGTAAAGTGTATATAGCTTCCTTTGGTGGCATTTTACTGACTTTGTCTCTCTGGTTTGCTTGAACCTGATTTTTTTTTATCTATTATTCCCCTCCTCCTCTATTATTCCTCTCTTCTAGAAGTTGTTTGACGTGACATGGGTCAGAAATGCGAAACCAAACCAAGTAAAATCCAAGCTTGTCGGCCACTACTATAAGCATTACTGCTAAAACTACTCATTCCATTCCTTCTCGACGTGACTCTAGCCTATATACTTAAAAAGCGGTGAGCACTCCAATCCCAACACCCTTGTCAAGCTTTTCCCTTTTCCGTAATATCCCATTCCAGATTAAAACTTTTCACTCTGCTTTGGCAAGAGAAGGTCCCATCATGAGGACATATGAACTCTCTCCTTCCAGTTTTTGTTAAAGCCGTTTTTCCCTTCTGCTCATCTAGCCACATTAAGCATTGCTTTCCTAATGCTACATATATATTTGTGTACTCTCAAAAACCACTACCACTTCAGTTCGTGGTTATGTTACTATGTATAATGGGGGTATGTTTACTTCCTTCTTTTCAAATCTTGAGGAAAAGTGCAGTCTGATGATCTCACTCTTGAAAGGCAATTTTAAATCGTTTCAGTAAACATATTAGAATAAGATCAGATGTGATGGCAAAAATAGCCTCAATATTGCAGAGGTCCAATCCAAATTGTGTACATGCAAAAGTATAAATCCAAACATCCTCTTTTTTCTAGGTTATTCGTCGACCTAGTAAGTGAATGATGATGATGATTAAAATTCCAAAAGTTAACAAATTTTGCTCTGTCCAAATAAATATACATTTTTTCCTAGCGTTGATGTGCTTTTTATGTTTGCATAATGTTACATTTAGTTAGAGTGATCATATCTAATTCCTGTGTTTTTGGGGTTGGTTGCACGAGCTTTCAACAGAGAAAAGCCGGGCTCTCATCTCATCACCATCCCTCATGAGATTCCATCTTTTTTTCCTTTTAAAATCCTCGTATTTCTCCACTTGCCATTATAACATCACTACAGCAGTTGTATTCCAGCAAAAGCTTCTATAGTTGGGAAAATCTTTTTTCCTCTCTTAACCATCTATCCATTCGCACAATTTATACAAGCTTTTTGCTTCGGTGAATTCATCATAATCTCAATCATCATCCTCTACCTTTACATTTAATGTTTCTCCACATCTTGAAACTCATTTTCCATTTTGCTAGTGCAGTGCCTCAAATTATAATACATTACCAAAAGTTATAGTTTGGTAAAAAAAAAACATATAGCATACTTAACAAAGTAGCTGTGAAGGCTTTTAGTGACTTTGTACAACGTTTCCGCTACTTAACTATTTAGTAATTTGAATTGCTTGCATCTACCCATTGTAAACGCAACCCATTTCCACATTCAAAACGTAACATTCGATTGTCAAATAATTTTTATCTTTAATTTATCAAGCATTTTTGATTTGAGGATTGTATTATTTAATCCTGTATAAATAATAACAGTCGATCACTATTCCCAATAGTAAGCTGTGCTGTTTTAACGAAAAAGTCTGACTATGAACTTTATAATGAACTCCAAATTTACGATAAGTGTACGAACTCTTGTTTTATATGTATAATAGTTAAAATACAATGATGGAATGATTATATCTATCATGGCTAACTTTTAGTGTGCCCTTGCAACAGCATGACTCACGATCAGTTAATGAATGTCTCAAGTCGAGAAGACAAAGTATTCCCAAAGCTTACAATATCTAAGATCTGTTAAATATGTATGTATATAAATATATTTATTTTCAATATATCATCTCTCACTTTTTTAGCAATTTAAAAAGTTTTATTCTGAACAAAATAGAGAGAAACTCATGATAGTTGAAATGGAATTTTACCCAAAATGTTCGCGCTAGCTGGTATTATGGCTTCATTTCATCATCTCATCGTTGTCACGCGTCTCTGTTACATTTTATGATGTTGTTTGCTCACCTTTCACTTGGAACTGGCTCACTTGACGGTTTGCTTTTCGAAGGAAAGGAGTAGAAAACGAAATGGAAAGATGAAACTGAAAAAGCGAGCATTTTCCAAACGTTTCTCGCAACCATATCGTAGATGCATAGATCTGCATCCATAAAGCTTCTACAAAGTAATAATATGTGTGTAGTGACGAGTATAGTGCAGTCATTTCATTGCTTGTTTGACTATATATTTCCCCATTATCATCATCTCGTTTTCCCATTATAAGTATTTTATTTTTGGTCCTCCATGAAATGAATACCCTCAAGTTATACAGGGAAGAAGGGGAGTATGTGAGACAGTACCCTTACTGTTTGTAGATTTATGACAGAGAAAAATGATATCTGTAATGCACGAGTATCTTTTAGAGGTCATGTATATATACTTTAGCTTTCATAGTTAGTTCAATTTTTCCGTCTCGATTTCCAAAGAATTGCATTTTTTCAATCACGTTTTATTTGTAGTCGCCGCCCATCAAGAATTGGAATAGCATTTTAAAGCTGTAATCTAGAAAGGAAAACTACTGAAAGAATAAAGGCCTTCCAACTGTGATTCTACTCTTTGAAAGCACTAAAAGAAGTAATGTGATAATTAAAACTATCATTTACTCCAGTAACGACAATAACGCTTTGCTAAACAATACATTTTTTTCTTTAATCAGTTTTGAGTTAAAGGAACATTGAATAATTGATGCATTTGTTTTTTATCGATCTCACTCAGTGACAGTTCATTTTACAAACGCATACATTCATACACATTTGTTTGTTAAAAATCAACTTGAATAAATGCGAACGAAAGCAATTATAATCTTAACCTTCTTCATCAAAAATATCACCTTCAGTCTTCGTTGAGAACTTAATTTGTCCCCATGTGACGTTATCAAAGGTATATAAATTTTGGCTTGCACAATCTTCGATGAACAATTTCCCAATGCGGAAACCCAACGACAAGTTAAGCTATACATACACTCTGAATGAATCATGAATCCTCATGACTTTATGTTGTTTGATAGAACTTTGATATTATTCTCGAATTTAATTATTTATTTTTTGGAGGTACCTACTTAAAAGTTAATTTCTTTTTACGATACATAAAGCCATATATACACTTTCACCTGGAAACACACATGAAAAGAAAGTTTGCCCAATTTGTCATGTTGCAATCGGAGAAAGCTTGTATTTTTTCAGTTGTGTATTTTGTGATGCGTAGTAAAAAGTGTGCATGTGGAACTCTGGCACCTTCTGGTTCTGCTTGAGTACGTTACCATCAATGACATGACAATATTAAAAAGTTCTTTGAACACGTGACGGATGGTAAAACATATGTATATATACGTAATCTCCAGCTTTTGGATTAAGAGAAATGCTCATGTTTTCTTCCACACCACCACATCATCAGTATAACGAGCAACCACATTGAAGTATTTGTTAGAGAGCTCATAAGAAATAGAACCACAAAACTTAGTAATCTCACAGAGGACCTATGTGAAACGTGAGTAAAGCCAATGAACACCATGCAACAGAAGAACATTTGAATGAAAATAATAATAATATGTACATATATATGCTTCCAGGGCTGGCTTTATTGTGAAAAGAGACATTGAAGTAAAGAAGAAGAACAATGTGGTACATTTGAAGTATTTTTATTCTGCTCTGATGTGGGGGAAATGGAAGCACAAGAAACGACTAAAATTGAAAGCAAAGAAAAAGTGAAATTCCCTTTTGTTTCGACAAAAACAAATAAAATTGTTTTTTGCTGATGTGTTGCGGGTTGGCATTGTTGAACTTATATATTTTTGCCTGGCTTGTTCGTTATATCGAATAAGTTAGCTAATCATCAAAGACAGAAGGAGCAAATTTGTCTTGTAGTGACTGCAATCTTTGCTGTTACCGTTCCCGTTGTTCTCGCGCTTGCCTTTTCCTTTTAGTTTTCGCCAGGGAATCCAAAGTTACAATATTGGAAATCGATGTGTAAATTGAAAAATGGGATTTAACTTTGTATGGAAATAGTGAATACCGAAGGGTTTGTTGTGTAACTTTCATCTATATGTACATAAATATATAAACTTTTGCAAGTTAGTTGTGCATACGTAATTATACTTGTGAAAAATAGTAAAAACAAAGAGGCAAAAATTTACAATTGGTTAATGAAGAGAAGAAATAGAGTATATACAGTTGATTGCATTGTTTAAAAGATTCGATAACTGAGAGAGAATCGAGGCTGATCAGTCAGTCAAAGTAAAACTATAATGTAAACAAGTTGAGGGGATATTTGTCCTTGTCTCAAACAGTCATTTTGATTACTTTGAAAGCCCTCCTCTAATTTTAACCTTTAAGAGGCAATTGTAGAAATTGAGGTTATGTTCCCTCCGGGGAAAATTATTCTACAGAGGAAACTGGTAAAATGAGCTGGAATACATTGAGATGAGGGAGGTGTAAAAGTCGAAAAAAATTGCATACTACTTTTAGTCTGTTTTGGCTTGTTATAATGCATTGTCCAATCTCCACCGTCACTGGCACCATCATCTCCGTTATGTACTTCACTATTGGTGTCGTTCCATTCAAACTATTATTATTATATTCCCTGTAACACTTTTGGTGTTGCTTTCTCTCGCCTTTTTCGCTTGTTGTTAACTTACTTTCTCTAGTGAAACTATACCGCTTTCTACTTAATTTCACTTCTTGGTTGAAGGGAGAGAGGAGCCGTGAATATGGCGAGTGTGCCATGCTCAACAGAGCAAAGTTTTCACTCAATTTGTGGTATCACATCTCCAGGACGCGTTGCAGAATAGTAGGTATACTTATTCCCCTCCTTTCTCCACAACTACTACAACTAATACTGAGACTTTGAGAATTACCTATAGATGAATAATTGAAGTGATCTGCTGATGTAAAAGTGGAAGTGGTATACATAATAAATATATGCTTTACTTGTGCTGATTTTATACTCTACTCATTTATACTTGCATAGCATACATACACACTACTTGATTTTGTAGGGAAAGGGTTAGTGTGTTTACTTAATTTACTTTCTGCCCACCATTTTCCCCCACCACCACACCTTGCAAATAATAGGACAACATTAATTAAATATTGGAAATTCTAGAGGAGGTGGAGAAGCAGGCAAGTTGGTGCAAAGAAAAGGACCAAGTAGATAGCAGCTTATATTTTAATTCTGTTTACCACCATATCATCTGAAACCATATAATGTATACACCTATCTTGACATAGTGAACATTATTTGAACATTCTTCAGTAGTCTGTGTGTTTGTAGAACACGCGGTGTGGTGGCGGAACTTGGTTTGGTTTCACTGATGAATTAAATAATAAAGTATATTATAAAGCATTTGAATAATATAAGCACACTCACTTAATTCAACTCAACTCACTCAGCACGACACGACACTCTCAGTCTCGATTAATTAACAATGGAAAATGTTTTTCTAGTCTTCCCGCCTCCTCGACTTTTTCATTCCCCGTGTTAATTTATTAATTAATTGTACAACGAACATCTCTACTCTTAGATCTCCTTCTCTTTTCCCTGAACTCGCAAAACTCCATTCTGTTATGTTGTCTGTGTTGGTGTCAGACGGCTGGGTTGAACGACGGGGCGATTGTTGATAAGGGTCCCCCCTTTGGTATAATTTTTTTATAAATCGCCCAGTGCT
>JAQFXM010001048.1:0-37013 GCA_034693345.1 Entomobrya multifasciata | reverse complement strand
TCTATATAGACACTTTCGAAAGGTGTCTATATAGACACCCTGGGTGTCTATATAGACACTTGGGCCTAGACTGATTATGGAAGAAATATTCCTATTTTGCTAGTCGTTTCATCTATCAATAGTTTCTTTCATTTTTCAAGAAGAACGCCTAAAATCAAAATTCTTTGTTTATCAGTTAGAGCATTATAATGCTTGCAATTTTAACTAATCTTTGAATGCTCATTTCCGTTAAAACTTCATGAAATACAAAGCTATTTTCTCTTCAGGGACCAAAATTCCTTTAAATGTAAATTAGGCATTCTTCTCAGCAGTACTTTTTTCCTTTCTTTATATATGTTTAGCTATAATGGTAGCTTAAGCTTTCAAATCGAGCATCTTACTTAGTTTTTAAAAGAGAAAGTAACTATTACCATACTTATGTATCAGCCCAATGATTCCCCCTTTTACTTACTCCCCAATTTTTTTAAAAGCAAAATGCATCGGCTACAAATGTTTAGCCCATTTCGTGTATCTGAAGTAAGATACTTACATATATAATGATTAGACCACAGGGGTTATGGTTATCACTTTTTTCAATAAAAATATCCCTAAAAATATACGCACGTCCACTTATCCTCAAGGCAAACACCTAATTTAGTCTGTTTCTGTTAACTTAAATGGCTACGGTGAAAGTGAACGTAATTACACGAGCATGACTATGATCGAATGTTCAAGATTCTTCCTGTTTCATTCATTATCATTAAACCTTGCTTGTGATCAAGATGATTAGTTTACAGGAACATTGTAGGATACACAAAGCAAAAAACTTTCTTCGCGGTTAGTCAGCTTACAACTGAAGCGTGCACCACGCGTTAGTACAATGAAAGCACCTTCAAATATTACTGGAAATGTGCATTTGTACATATATCAACTGAAGATATTTTTCAGAGTTTTTTTTCGTGTTCTAACTAATGATCATTCCCAAAGTTTTCATTAAATCAACGGTGATTTTTTAGTATGCATAACTATCTGAAGGAACGAAAGGTTTAAATAGATTAAGTGTGGAATAGGTTCCACCTTCGTAAAGTAATCTGTAGGTACAACAAATAGTTTGTTTATCTGGTATACTTCTGTATTTTAGTTTGACTCTGTCCCTCTGCCCTTATAACAAAATTTTACCTTCACGCGACAATAGCTACAAAGGAGAGAACCTGTTATACAAAAAACCTCACACTCAAACACAGCTAAAAGCAGATGGCCTTGATTAAGATGGATTGTGAGAATCTTGAAATGATGTGAAAGCATAAACAGGCAAACAACCTTATAGAAATGCACGCTTTACTACACAATTAACAAATTCAAGCGTTTGCCGACCATTGTAATTCAATAGACTCTGCACTGGTGTATGTATCTGTATGCATTATGCAAACATATTTCTAGTGACATAAATATATCGCTGAGCCATCAGGTTTGGATCAGGATCAACCTACATAAATATATAATGTAGTTACGTAAATTAGAAATTATTATTAACCATTGTTGAAAATATGTCATATGACACATGAAAAACCATCAGATCCATTAATTGCTTTTCTTCTCACGATTACTGATAAATCGTTATAAATTCATTATTAAATCAGTCGGCAAACATATTTAATTAAGCTTTCCACGAGAAACTAAAATGCATGAAATGCTTTCCTTACATAACTACTTATCACCGAGAATCATTCATGCATTACTTGGAAACTCTCTTCCTCTTCAAAGAAAATTTAAACAGCAAGTCTAATACAAGCATAGCTAAACTAATACAGTTATACAGTCAATCAAAAGTCAATGTCAAATGTAAATATTATCACTCACCTCATCATGTTTTCCACTCCGGCCTTGGCTGCTGCACTAGGTACGACGAAGCCTGAGCCTCGGTATGTGTAGGTGGTCGTAATGGCCAATATGGAAGCTCCTTCGATATGAAATAAAACCAGAATATAATGCTTTGGATTACAACACTGCACTGTAGCGTAATTAGATCTCTGGGAAGGGAGAAGAATAAGACACGAAGAGAAAGTTAAGAAAGCAAAATCGCCTGAGAGAGAACGTTGTGTTTATTTAGCGAAGTGAAAGTAGGTAAGTATTCTAGAAAAGAGGAGCAGAACGTGAGCGTGGCAAGGAAGTGAAAAACAAGTTTACTTAATCGACTCGCATTGCGTTGCAGAAAAGAAAAGAAAAAGGCAACAACCTTGTCGATCGCTTGAATTAAAGAAATACGAAAACTAAAAAGTACACAGAATAAGAAGTAAATGCTATCATTTCATTGGTAATGGGAGACGTATTTTTGAAGTATGCAATAACAAATTTGGTACTTCAAAATAGGTAAATAAAAATAAATTTGCTGGGTATTATTGTGTTGTATTGTTATACGGGGGATTAACATGTCGGTGTGCAGAGTGCGGAACACGTGAGGTCGTGTTGCATGTTGTCAATTACTATTTCTGGAAATACTGTGCAATATGATCGAATTATAACCTTGTACACAAATTCTTTACAAAATGTCTCAAAAGAAAATGTCTTCCGGTAAATGAAAGCTCATCAAAGTACACAATATGTGTGGAAAAGTTGTCGGTTACATAAACTTACACTGCAATAGATACGACATAGACATCGAATGAACACAAAAAGATGGGCATAATAGGGAAGGAGGGAGGAACAGAGTGAAAGCACGTTGAAAAGTTGAGGGGAAAAAAGTTGAAAGTAGATATGATTTGGGGGAAATAACGTTTTTCATGGAAAAATACAAAAAGTTAATCCTCTTGTCATATCATGTGTGACGGCATCAAGGCTAAATGTAAAATGTAGGAAAGCAATAATACACGAAGGTCTTTACCAATAAAAACCTAATATTTCATTTTTACACACTTTTTGACTAACCTTTCTGAGCCGCAATGAGTCTCTTGCCAATATCAAGTGTGACATTGGCTGTTCCATTCAGAACTATATCCACCACCGTCTTAAATGCGTTTGAAGAAAGTCGTTCCGTTGGGGAAATGAAGTTTCCAGCGGCATTGTTGACAATAAGAGTAGGTAGACCTATTTCCTTTTCTACTTTATCAATGGCTGATTTCACTGCCTCCGGGTCTCGAATATCTGCTGAACAGGCTACAATTTTACTACCCGTTTTCGTTTGCAATTCTTTGGCTGTCTCATCAAGAACGTGCTGTCGTCTGAAAAATAAACACGAAAGGAAAAACGTCACTTTTTATTGTGAAAACCCAGAGAGGTATACAAAATTCTGAGCAGATCATTATAATCACACCACGAGGAGAATGTAGATTACTTCATTGTTTTAGTTTTTTGTAGAATTGTTTATTTTTGAAAATTATAAGAATACTAATGAATGAGGACACAAAACATTGTTCACATTACACAAAGCCAATTTCATGATTCACTGTTTATAAAACTCATTATGTCTAGCCTAGGCAGAATTGGGACTGGGACAAAGATATTACAAAACAGCTTGGTGGATCAAGATATATTTCATTATGAAAAATAATGAGAAAAATGTCATCACCATTGCCATCATAAAAAGTTTTCATGCAATGAAAGTACCTTCCTAATATAGCCACAGATGCTCCAAGAGTACCCAGCATTAAAGCCATTCCTTTTCCAAGACCTGTTCCGCCTCCAGTGATTAAAGCCGTTTTTCCCGAAAACGTTCCTTTCGGAAGCATGGGAGTTTTCCTGATGGGAAAGTGTTTCGCCTGTGGTTTTGTATCGTCCGACATTTTTCTGCAAAAATCTGTTGGTCTGGTATGTGCACTATTATTCTCTCTCAACTTTTGCTGGGAAAGTTAAAAAAGGAATTTCAAAGTAATAGTAAAGTCAACATTTATGGATGTATCCTGAATCCTAAGTATAAAAATGTGCTCTGTACTTGATCGAATTTTTAATTAAGTGTAGATTTTATATGAAAAATATGAAAGTTAATGATTTTTTTTGTAAAAAAAAGTTTTATAGAGCTACCTAAAAAATTCCTGACATAATAGTATTCTAGACTCCAACAGAAACAAGAGATAATTTTTTTTATATGTAACCATCTGAATATATCTATGAAATACTTTTGAAATAGAGAATTACATGGAGGATTACAACATTGACATCAACAAAGGAAAATGTGACTTAGTGGGATCATATCACGGATTGCAATACGTTGGTCAGTGTGAGTCTAATAGGTGCTTAATTTCAAAAAAACACTTTATAGAGCACATGCATTATATGTACGTTTAAAATAGTCCAACTGCCCACGTGTGTACTATATAAATCAAACAACTGTCATATCTTTATTACAAGCTAAAAAACTGTATTATTGTGGGAGGCAAAGAGAAAGTTTCATATCTGAACATGATGTTTCTAACGAAATTTTTTTCGCAACTTTCATATGATTTATGACGTAAATACATATTATTTGCATTTTGCATGTACGTATGTCTGTGTGCTTTATTCCGCAATGCAATGTAAGGCAGTTATGAAACTATCTTTAAAACTTCTGTCAAAATTATATTTTATACAAAACCATATCAGACACAACAAAGCTCACTCATCGCATCGTCATCGTCAGTCAAGTGAAATAAACCCCTAACATCGTTTTTTTAAAATATAGTCAAAACTTGTATTACTACTAACTGCTGTTGCGAAATGTTTTACATTTCCATAAATTTTCGCACTATTCATTTCCGATCGACCGAATAAAAAAACACTTTCCATCCGCACCGAATCCCTAAAAGTCTGGAATGTGTAGTGTAGTTAGAAAACATACATGAGTGCATTTGAAATGACTTTTTAGTTCGCTTAAAGAGGAAATATTCAATGCCTGGAGATGGAGATGAATCTTTGGAGATGTCAGTCGGGCAGTTAATAGAATTTTAATGCAATCTTCTACATAAATATAAGTTCAAGTATCTAGTGCCTTGTTAAGAAAATATTTTAACCTCAAGAACTAGTATTAGCAATATTGCAGAATGCTTACCTTGCGTACTCAGAAATTATAAATATGGTGCAAGAAATCTGCCCGGTTTTATAATAACAATGTATTTAGATGATACAACACTGAAAACTAAAAGTCTCTCTCCACAAATGATTCTTCAATTTTCCACAAGTTAGCACCCAATTATATAATCATGCACATTATGCAACATACTTTGATAGAAATGTGTCAGTGTGTGAAGTGTCACTGATCGTCCGTTGAATGACATTGACTAACTTTTGAACACATCACATTTTCAAGGTTCAGGATAGTTACAATTTTTTATCGTGTATAGAATTGTGTTTGTTCAACTGTGCACAATGATTATGGTTCATTAATGGTGAATTTAATGTAGGTACACAAAATCAACTCAAATTGTTGTGTCATTTTGGCTGACTGAATGTTTACACGTGAAAGAATTTCTGAAGACATACATGTAGAATTCTCTACCAACCAACCTGCATGGATGGTGTTGATTTTGTTTCGCTTGCCAGGCATAGTAATTTTCTTGTATTCAATTCAAGCAGCTGAATTGAACCGATTATGGGTTTCTGATATAATGTAATGATGAGAATGTTATGCTGTATGCCTAGCAGACTGTATTAAATTGAAATTATGCCCATAAGATCCATGAGAGTTTTTAGAGTTGTATAAGGTTACATACATTACATACAGTTATAAACAAGACAGTTGCAGCATTAAATTACTTTGAAATGTAAGTATCATTGAAGAAGCCAGTCATAATGTTTTACTATGGTTTAACTCATAATATTATCCAATTCCACATTTACTTTTATGTCAAGTCTGACCAATGGCCTGCAAATTCACTTGTTGAATAACACATGCATGCAAATACTGATTAACTTCATTTGATATTTATTTATGATGGGAAAAGGGAAGATTGCTGAGTGTAAATATATTATCTTTACTTTGATGCGGTTTACCAGACATTTTTAGTGCCGGTTTAACAAAAACCTTCTTGTTTTACATTGGGGGGTGGTCAAAATGCAGCAGTCCGCAGACTGCTCAAGACTAAAGCATTGCATTGCCCAAGCAAACCTAATAATATTTTAGACATTACAGAGAAAACTACAATATTATCATCACTCAATATAATTATTTCTTGAGTGATGAAATGAAATCCGTACAATCGGGAATCAATCAACAAACTTTTCACACTTGTACACATGAGCAGAAATTCATGTTCTCCCTTGTAAGTATGTATGTATGTACATAAACATTGCAACATGCAACAATCGAATAAAAGTCACTCATTTTGCAAAAGTATTTCCAAACTGGTAATTATTTTTGTACCTGACAAAAATACATGCAAGAAACTTACCTAGCTCATGATAAAAAAAAAATCCGTTCCTGTAAAGGTGAAAAGCATACAAAAAGCATACCAGCCAAATGGTAAAAGTATTCAGAAGTTGGAAGTTTATTTACCATTATACCAAAAAAGCATATCTATAAAATCATAAATCCGGAACTTATCTATAAAAATATGCATGTAACTGAAAACTGAAATTTTGAAAAAAATAACGAACTAAAAAAATGGGACAAACCCTGAACGACTAAAACTACAAGGTAAATTTGCAGAATCAATATTTGATGCTTTCTAACTCTAACAATCTTTTCGATATGCTATTCAATATTCTATAATATATGATGATATTTATATATCGTCTAGTCATTATTTACAACAGTTGGCCACTGTGTTCTTATCCTGTCGACAAACGGGCGTGCAACCAAATCGCATCATCTGGCTTTTACTTTTTCATAAAGATCAAAGAAAAAAATCTTAGCTTATTTCTAAAAATTTAAAGTTTAATATACTAGGATTCATACTTCATACCGTACGACACATGGAATTTTTTTACAAAGAAAAAGGATTCTCAAAAAACTTTTATGTATTGAGTTTAAAAGACAGTTCATAAAAAGATTTTTACGTAAGAACTTGATTGAAAATGGTACGTAGCAGGAGAGGATTTGTTAGATATTCTTAAAAGATAGATGCTCCAGTCTATTGCAAAAGATCACGTTATTAAATTACTTTGTGAGTTATGGAATCATTTCAAACAAGACAGTTCAAAAGATATAAAGTAAAGTGAAAGTACTACATGTATATGCATGTGTAAGTTTTCGTGTATTTAAAAAAATGTATGCATACAAATGAACTAACGCTTTACTTGGCTGGAATCCCCGAATCAAAAGAAGACCTGTGTCAGTCAGTACACTAATCAAGTCAGTAATGGAAAAGGTGTGGCGTGTGTGTCAGGAGTCATGACTGTCATTGTACAAACAAAGTGTGTAAAATGAAGTTTTACAAATACATACCATAAATAGCCTTGATAAGCTTAGCTGTTGTGATCCTCATAAGTTTCATACATCAAAACTTCTGGATTTTTAATTGGAATTTATATTCAGTCATTTCATTACACATAATATGTCACAGAATCCCAGTCTGTAAATACGGTAATGGTAACGATGATCTGTGTCAAATAATATTGATACGTTAATTTAAGGCCACTACTGCAGTGTAGTTGTGTAATTTAAGCCCAGCTTCAAATTCGATTTAGACAAAGTCGTATTTAAGTATCGCATTGTAATGTGGAGCGATTACTTGAATAACATCTGTTAAAGCATTATATTTAACTTAATTATAAGCATTAAAGATTAAAAATAATTAAAAATCGTGTTCGTCTTTTCCGTTATGTTATGCTTATTTAAAATCGAATATTTTAATCACAATATATGTGACTGTTTGTCTGTTTGCAAACTATATCTTCAAACTTGAAATTGCATGAAACTAGCAATTTAGCGTACAGCTTAGCAAGCATAGATCAGCTCCAAGCGTTATGTAACCGAAATGGCTCCCAAAGCCCCGCATGACAAAGTAAAGCACATGCATTTATGTGGTAAAAAGATGAATTTGAAGGCAGAAATATTTTCATGTGATGATGATCGTCTGGAAATGCATGAAGATAAACAAAAAACACTGTAGCAGTAGTAATAGCAGTGCATGTAAGTTCATGGAGAAATATATCAGATGGCCGGGTCCGAGGACATGTTATCTTTCTTTTTGTTCCACTTTTAATTAATTTTTTGTTATCATCTCATCTCACCAGTGTTCTTGTGACATAGTTTTCAAAAATTGGTTACTCGGAAAGACAGTTTCATCCGGTAAAGCTAAAAGAGTTTGGTTACGTTTGCATATCCATCGGCCAAAGTTGAAAGTTTGAAAACGTGACATACTAGTTTGGACTTTGGAACTCCAAATATTATCACTGCAAAGTTTCATATTTCATAGTGCACTAACAAAAGCATGGACAGTTATATTTATAAAACAATAGGTGACATAATGTGTTCCCTGTGATGACATGTAGCTGCCAACTGTAACTGATGTTGATTGACAACTTTTGGTTGTATAACTTTTGAAAAATAAGTTTTTTTTCAGGGAGTGTTTTGTCGTGTGAAGTTATGCAGTAGCATGAGCTATTTTTACATTTATACAATTTTGTTGAGGAGCTGACGTGAACTGCGTAGTTAAGTGTCTTGTGTCATGCTCATAAACTTGTTGTTCAAACTGCCAACTGGACCAACGTAGTTAATGTTAACCAATTTCCTAATGATAAAGCAAAATTCGAATTTAAAAGGATACGGTTTGAATTTCTGACATCAATAAACTTTTCAAAATGGCAGCGACTTCTCCAAACGATAATGTCGCCGACACGGGCAACAATGAAAAATGTAAAAGCATATCAGAGCTCGTGGACATGATATACTTGGATACAACTCCTACCGTAGATGATGGCATTTGTAAAATTATTAGCAAGCGTAAGTGCTCTACTCTAATTACGATTGTTTAATGTTTTATAAGAAGTTATCAGATTAGTGTTGGTGAAATAACTTGATGTTTATTCTTTGAAGTTAGTATATTTTTTGACATTTTTTTGTAATTAATTTTTAGGTATTCGCGACAAAGAAAGCAGTTTAGTGGGTGTAATAGAAATTATGGGACCTCGGTTGACCAGCACTCATGTATTGGAGCGTACCAAAGCCGTGGAAATATTGGCTCATATTTTCACACATCTTCCTTCTGATTTTCTAACTGAAAAGGAAGTTAGTTTCATTGTCGACTTTTTATGTGACCGGTGCAAAGATCAACACATGGTTATTCCCAAGATCATCATGTGCGTGCTACCAGTAGTAAGTTCAAAATTAAGTTCATTCTATTTTAAATTGATTGAATTATTTCCCTCAAAACAATCAATATCATTTCCCTGTCATAATTCATATAATTTTAATCTACAACCTACAACGTAAATTCGTGCATAAAATGATGTGCAAATGTTTAGAGTTGACGGTAAATGGTTTTTAGAATGTAGTCGCTAAACATCCTGTCTGTAGCATAAAGCAACTTCAGAAAAATTCTAATTCTAGTTTTTGATCTCTTAAGTTTAAAGCATGTTGTGAAGCTTTTCACATAGAAAACTCACGGCTTTTGAAAAGTCACAGGATGACGGGCTGATCAAAAATAAAATATTTTACTACCTAATTGAATTTGCTAAACCAATTTGGCTTTTAGTTTTTAGTTTTAGCTTTTAGTTAAGTTACACAAGGGTATGTAGAGCTTTTTTTTGGTACCTAACCTATTAATGTAAACTTTGTAGGAATGTATCTTTAGTTTAGGATATGTGTATTCCATAGTCAGAATTGTTTTATTTTACCTTGAATTTCAGTATTATTTTTACAATTTCAACAGGTAAAATGCAAAAATCTTCCTCAGGGAGCAGGTTCCAAAATATTGGAACAACTATTCCGTGAAGCTAATGTACAATCCCACGTCCACAAGATTCGTCACACATTTTTTAAAAGCTTGCAATGTTTGTTAGGAAAATGCTTGACAGGTGAGTACCATAAAACACAAAAATTGTAAGCATGAATGATGGATTGGCAGTAAAAAGGTCACACAGTCATACAGAAATGTACTGACTACAAAGATGTAGCATCACTCACAGCATGCTGATTCTGATGTTCCTAGAAATCCTGCACTAAAAAGATATGAAATCATGTAATGAAAGCAGTGAAAAAGCTTTTCCATGTCCTTCTAAAAACTGTAGAAATCACCTTGAAGAGAAGGTGTGGGTTAATGACTTTTCATGACTTCCAAAAATGAAGGATGTTTTTTCTTTTTATTATATTGTTTTACTTTTCCTTGAAATTTTAATGTTCATTTACGAAAATTCAAAGCAACAACACATAAAAACGTGTGTGTACATGTGTACCTATTTTAATTTAAAGCAATAATTTGCTTAATAGCACTTAATTTGATGAGTTTTTATGAACTTTGATTTGTACAAGCAGAGCTTTAATTAATGATAATATGACCATGTAGAGTCTGTAATGAGTAAGGTTAATACGGTAAAATTTTCACCTTCCAAGAATGAAAAACTGAGATCTCATGATCATAATTGGCTCATAGTATTTGACAATTGACAATAACATTTCCTTTTTACATGTTTTAACCAGAACTTCAAGAAATGTCATCCGACTTTGTTATGAACTTCCTGCAATGCATGGATGGAGAGAAGGATCCGCGAAATTTGCTGCTGCTGTTCCGAATTATCCCTACTGTTATCGCAAATTTTAAATTGGATCCTTTCATTGAAGATTTTTACGAAATTTTGTCTTGTTATTTTCCTATTGACTTCAATCCAGTAAGTATAATATAATTAGTATCATCATCATCATATAAAGTCGTAGATTTTTCCATTTAAACGTATACAAAATTTAGGTATGAGGCTTCACTTTTTAAAATGTAGCTTACTCATTTTGTTCATATCACATCTTGTACAAATAGTTTTCGATTTTGATGAGAGGTATTCAGCTTGACAGGATGTCGTAGTTCTTATATGTCGAAATTTAATATGAATTCCCTCTCGCTCTCGCTTATTGTTGATCTTGATCATGATATGATGTTGATAAGAGAAATCTAAAAAAAATGATGTATCCAGGAAAGTGAATATTGATTCAGTAATGTGATTTTTAAATTAAATTACAAATTGTGTAGTATAGTAGTATGTTTTTCCTGCATATATTTCTGTTCTGTATATTTTGTAAAACATTGATCATCTTTGATTTCCAGACAGTCTCTATTCCAGGCGAAGAAAAAATAACGAGGAAGGATTTGGCTCATGCATTGCACATCTGCCTTTCTCAAACTAACGAGTTTTCGGAATTTTTGCTACCACTAATCATGGAGAAATTGGAGAGTACTTCTGGAGATGCGAAACTAGATTCTTTGGAGTTGTTGGTACGTACATAGGTATTTTTTATCTGGAAAGTAATTTTAGAATGCCAAGTATGTATTGAGAAACTGAAGAACTCAACGCATATATACATACATATCCATTGTTATAAAAAAGCACAATCAAGTCAATGTTTTTGTTTTATTTTTTCTTTATACACGTGCAGCAATTATGCTGTGAACGAAGCTATACACCTCAAGACTTGCAACCTCATTTGAGTAATATATGGCATGGGATGAGACGAGAAATTTTCATGGGCGGAAATGACGATGTGGAGAGAAAGTGCTACGAATTTCTTCGATCCGCTTTCAGAATGATTTCCCAAGACAGTACAATTTTAAATACCTGCTTGAGTATGATTTATTCAGGTATGAAGAAGACACTAGATAAATACTTTTCGTATTTTAATTTCATTATATACAGAGCGCGTTGTTCTTCATTAAAATACATTAGTTTGATAATAATATTGATGCTCCCCATAGAATGCAAACATCATTTAAGCGAGCCTGAATTGAGACTGATAATGCCCACTGCAAGCATTCTTCGTTGTATCGGAGAGTCTGGAGAGACGGCTTGCATTTCCGTAGTACAAACCATGTTTCCTGTACTTTACGAACAAGTTTGCGTCAAATCTACCAAGAGTGAGAAGAAAAGGCTTCTTGGGATTTGGGAGACTTTAATTTCCACATGTCGTCAATACAAAAGCAGTAAGTGATGTAAAAAATTATTTGTGTATTTAAAGACGCGGAAATAAATAGAATGCTAACTTGTAAATACGACATGAGGTTATTGTTGTAGAAAATGAAGATAGTGCATTGTAAAAAGCACAAGTTTAGGAAAAAATTAAGATGATGAAAGACTTTGCAAGAATAGTAGTTATGCGAGGGTGATATTTTTATGTTTTTAATACTCCTGTGAAGCAGGTGTTCCAATTCAAGGAAAGATTGAAAGGCATTTCAAAACCACTTTGATATCACGTGGAGAAAGTAGCTCATTGTCGCTTTTAGTGAAATTCACTTTGATCGGTTGATCATATTTTTACATATATACAATATATCTTTTTTTGTAATACAATAAAGTAAATCAAATAAAAAGATTTCTGATTATCTAGATACTTCAAAGTTCAAACAAACAGAGTATTCTCTTAGTTCTTATATATTGGTATTCAAGTGAAACTTTACATGACATAAATACTACGAAAATTTGAGAATGACTGTGCTCTACGCTTCCGTATTACATTATTGCATTTTTAGGCGTATGAACTTATGCAAATTGTATCTGCGTTGTTTTTGCAGTTCAACTCAATTCTTTGGTTTCGAAATGGGACGAAATGCGGGGTCTTTGGTTTACCCTTTTAACTAATGACGACTGGGAATTAGTGGCTGTTGTTCTGAAAATATTGTCGCATGCAATAGTCCAGGAAGCAGATTTTCCAGTAGAATATCGAAACATGCTTCAGGAACACTTGTTACCTCTGATCAGGAGTAGTTTCACGATGCCCCAAGACACTAGGTATGTAAAAGTTTACTCTTGCCTTTCTTTCTATGCAGTGCGTTGTTGTGAAGAACAAATTATGGCTAAACTCTAAACTTGTTCAAGGAAGATGGAAGTGGGTTTCGCGTGCATAAGTGCTTTATTGTTTTGTTGGTGTTTTTAATTGATGATAAAATATATGAAGCCTTCAAACTCCCATTTTCACCATAATTTTTACTTTATTTATAGGTCAGCCCTTATTTCCCTGTGCTCTAACTTATGTCATTTTTATGGCGAAGAGTTCTCTAATGCGACAATACCACGATTACTGGATACTTTAAGTCATTCCATGTCAAATTCAGCATCCGGCGCAGGTGGCTTATGTGACAATAACTGCGAAGAAACTACACCCTGTCAAGTTCGAACCTTGAGTTGCAAGGTTCTCGGAGAGTGCTCGCATTTGCATCAAAATGTTTTTGAAAAGGTAGTTTCCACTCTTTTGGAAAAATTGGCGTTAAATCCTTTAGATCTGGTGTGCATAAATTGCCTGGGGAGCATTGTGGGTAAAGCTTGTAAGAAGGACGATGCAGATGTAAATCAAAAACCAGATTTATCGTCATATTTCACTAGTTTATCTATTCTCGACAAAACGATAGCAGTAGCTTTAGAGATGTGCAAGCTATTGAAATTCTCAGAAACTGCCAATATAAATAGTGCTAAGTCTCTTCCTCATGATAATAATATGATGGATTCGGAAGACACGGATCTAGCAGGGAATTCTAATAAGGTTGTTTGGGAATGTTTGCGTCAAGCCGCAGACATTGTGAGAACAGTTTTGAGAGCTTGCAGTGAAACGGAACAGACTGTTATGGTAGAGAAACACTGGAATGAGAAGGTGAAAGGACAAGATGATATTGCAAAACAACTACATTGCATTCCTGTAAGACTTTTTTATTAGTTATGTGCAACGCGCGATGTAATTGTTATATAAAAATAAACAATACATTATGTAAGATCTTCTAATATTCTGCTTTACACATTCGATCCAGGGTCTTCTAGTCGAAGCTATTTTGGGACCAAATAGGAATTCTGTAATGGTCAAATGGAAGATGGAGCTTGTTCTTGCTGTTCTCAAAAAAGTTCTTACTATTGAAAGTAGTTCTGACAATAAAAAATCGCCTCAGGAATTCCACACAATGCCTTTTATTAGACTTTTAGCATCTTTTATAAACAAAGCCATAAAAGGTAGCACATTATTTAAAGGCTTTATGATAATTGTAATGCACTTCGGTGCCGCTGTTTTTCGACGGTTTGCACAATAAAATCATGTAGTAATTCTTTTAATTTAATTTTACTAAATTTGGCTCCCTAGAGGAAGAACTTGTGGAATATCTGAATGCAATAGAGGTATACTTTGAAAAGCTGCTAAATAGAGGCTCAGAAAAAGCGAAATCGGATGATGAGTCAGAAGAAGTGACTGTCAAGGGTATGTGTGTTTTAGTCGTGCACCGTAAAAATTTCTAAACGTTATAACGCCCACGTTTCTTCATCCTTTTTTGTTGTAAACAGGAAGCTGTACAAATTCAGAAGTTAATCTAATCAACGCTCTCATTTGGATTGTGAAGGCTTTAGGAATGAGATCTCATCGAGATCTGGATTTATGGGTTGAAAAGGTATAGTCGAAACAAAATTTATGTTTCATCATCCAAATTCCGAAGTATTTTATTGCACTTCAAAGCATTCATCACAATTATATTTTTATTGTTCACAGATTGTACACCTATTGAGAGATGAAACTCTAGGAGAGGAAGTTATAAAAAGCATCGGATTTCTTGTTGCTGACGATCCATACAGTTTAAATGAAGAGTCGTTTTGTGTTGTTAGGTAAGAATCCCTGCTGTGCTGCTTTCACTCTATTTCATTCATATGTATTTCAGTTTTCTGGCGTAGTTTACCCAATTTGGCATTGCATAGGCACGTGCCTTTGCAAACCTAAGTTTGCACTGGCCTCTTTACGTGGAATCATATAAAAGAGCTGTATGTGTGTATGAATTTTATATTTTTGTTTTTTAGGCTCTTCTACAAACAAAGGATATTTTTGATGGTTGTGGACAAGTTAGTGGCAGGTTATCGAAGTGCCTCCTCACAGGCTATCCAGTTTAATTTTATCAGAGCATTAAGTTCTCAACTGAAACATGTTCCTAGTGAAATACTGTTCATGAAAATTGATAGTGTAAGTTATTTGATATACTGCCGAGGTTATTTTTATAAAATATTATGTAAGGCATATTTCAAATCAATGAAACGAGCTAACGTTAATACATTACAATTCCCAGGTTCTTCCTTTGTTGGTGGCAAGCCTGAAATGCAATTCTTCTTCCAGCGTCCTTCTTTCCTCGTTGAATGCTCTCACGGAAATGATGCAGTCTGCGGACACAAAGCATAAGCTTACCGAGTACTGTCACGATCTTGTTCCGCAGTTGACAAGGCTGGCACAATATAAGGATAGCATGGTATTCAATTTCTCCTCTCATTATAATTTGATAAAATCTGGCAATCTGGTGCAAAAATCTTGCTACAATGGCTTTCTCGTTTTGTGTTGTGTAGGAAGTAAGACGTGTGGCACTAGGCTGCCTTAGAATATGTGCCAAAGCACCTGGGCATCTTATACTTCCATTACGTGATACCGTAAGCAAGAAATATAATGATATAATTTGTTTTCATTGCGAAATTGAATCATCATGTGTTCAATGATGTGTTTTGTTGATAATCGTTTTTTATCAGGTTACTGACAACCTTGTCATGTGTCTTGATGATCCAAAAAGACTTGTTCGAAAAGAGGCTGCTCTTACTAGGAATTTATGGATGCTAATTGGAGCTCCCGGAGGCTTGTGAAATGCATTTAATAAGTATATTGAAAGAACATTAATTTTGTAGTTTTTTCTTATAATATTCAATGTTATGACTGAATCAGTAGTAAAATTACAATAAATCAATCAATTAAGTTCTGCAGTTGAATTTATGACATAAATAATTGAGTGCATTTTTTCAAGATTTTTCTTGAGGCGAAATTAATCAAATCTTGAAAACGAATCAACTATCAAACTAACGTTAAAAAATTAGTATTTTAAGACCATCAATTTTTCAGGAAGCTCATCGTTTTATACATCCTCTATACCTAAGTATAGATATAACCCATTTTACCAACTTCCGATTTCAGATTTGATTCGGACCATATAAACATATGAAATCCGAAGTTTCATCGTCAATTTATTCTGTAAGGACAAATATTTCATGCTGTTTTGTCCTAGATCTGATTCCTTGCTCACGAATCCTTTTTAGACACGAAACATTTCCCCTCTAATATACGAGATCATTTTATGATAATTCATGGAGAAAATCATTGCTTTGATTTTCGATACACTGTTATTGTTAGCTTTTTATGAAAGTTTTCCATTGTTGTTTCATTACATTTCTGTTTCTATTCATTAATGCACACGCCTAATTAACCAACAGGGAATTAATACAAACATTTGGTGAAATCAAAACAGAAAAACATTATCTGGTTGCATAAATATTTGGAAGTATAGATTCCTGTCAGTCATGATAAATGTTTTTAGCGCTTGGTTAAATGAATTGATTTAGATTTAGATAAAAGTGTTCAACATTTAACAATACACACATCGACACATCGATAATCTAATTGGCAATAAGATACTATGTAACTGGATGGTTGTTAGTTGAAATGCTATAAATTTGATACATAAGTTTCTAGTAAATACCTGCCTTCATTAATTAGTAAAAAATATACTATAGTGCGGTGCATTAAAAAGAAAGTAAATGAAAATACCATCATTGCTCTATCATTTTCTATTACTACCAGTTTCGATAGGTTTGAACTATTGTGAGACTTATGTTACGTCAGACCAGTTTTTTTCGTCAGTGAAAATGAATACCTAATTGCATTATAATTGACATTGAACCGATATGGATACACTTTGTAGAAGCGATACAGCAATCCTCACGTTCCTGATATCTATCATGGCTTCTAGTGTTACCCCATTTACACTTTCAGCGATTGAAGGCAATGGAAACTTTTCCAACCAACGAGTCGAAGAAAGCATTGTGAATTTTAATGACGTAAGTTAGATTGATGTTTTCAAAGCAGATCAAAAGCGATTTGATCACGTGATTGATAAAAAAGGACATATAGAATTTCACTTGACATCTTTAAGTAAAATCATTTGACATGATCATACGAGGCGATCTTAAAATATAATACCTACTCATTATATACCTTTAAGCCAATTATATTTTATGTAATTTAATTGATAATGAGAATAGTAGTTGAAAACATTTTTTATAATTCGAATTCCACAGAAAGAAAATTACTTAACAAACTCATCACTAGAATTGATTTCTTCTGATGATATCGAAAGAATGAGTAGAGGAGAATACTGGCAACTTCCGGAATTTTTAGACAAAATCTTACAATCAAACCCATTTTATTCCCCTTTCCAAGCGGAGGAGACAGGAAATCAAGTTGCCCCAAATAATGAGAGTTCATCTGATTCCACTACAATATCACCCCCTGGGTTGCTGTCTAGACTTTTTTCTGGAATTGTCTTTGAACGACCTTCCCTATTCCGGGTACAATTTTATAATTCAGATCTAGAAGACGGGTCACCCTCCCCTGACAATAATAACACAACAGAACCTAAAGCAGTTTTTGGTAGTCCATTATGCTTGGGCTTATGTATTCCTGTGCAGGTAATCTCACTTCACTTCACATAGCTTTGCATGATGAATAATAATAGTAGTGTGCTCAAATAGCTTAGCTATGTATCTGATTATAATTTTAAACCGGATTCCAGGTTTTTGCTGAAAATACAACCGTTAGGGTTTTGTCGAATAAGCGATTACTAAAACTTCCACCTCTACGACGGCATAGACCAAAGCCAACTTCGTTGCCAACTCCAATCACCCTAGTCCAACCACCGCCACCATACATTCCACCCCCACAATATATACCGCCGCCACCACCTCCTCCAGGAGATTATACAAAAATTATCATTAATATTACTCAGGATTACAATAATCCGTTTCCTCCACCAAATGGAATCAGTGTAATAAATGATCCGGATAGTATTGTCATTGACAATCCCTTCATCAAACATACGCTTAAAACTACTACAACCACAACATCTACGACTCCAATATCGATAGTTTCGTCATCATCATCAACGTCCAAATCGGTTACTGATGACAGTGCATTGGAATGGCTACATTCTTGGATTATCACACCACCTTCTCTTTCTAGAATACAGGATAGGCTACAACTTCCCCAGTTTCCAAAAATACCCGAGGGTGTGTCAGATCTTTTCATTGGATAACTATTAACTATTGTATATTTGTATTGTATTACCCCTAAACTCCTTGTTAAATAATAATATATGCTGTTTAGCAAGTTCTGATTGTGTTCTTTCTTAGACGATAAATATTACAACTTAGTAAATTAAGTATTAAACTGATAGCAATTGACGATGACGATATACGAGAAATTTTATTTTTAGCAGCAAATATCATTTGAAAGCATTTGTCATTATCATCTTGATTATCATTTCATAGTTTCGCGTTTAAAAACTCTGGACCAAATTGAGGTTGAAGTCAGAGAGTGTAATAAATAGTATAGGTAGGTATGCAAGAAAGGAAAAGAATCAAAAGAAGCAAATAGCATTCAGGATATTGATCTTGAAATAATTAATGTCATGGTTGAAGCTGGAGGGAATATGCAGGGTCGGGGATCTAAACCATCAGATAAGAGAAGAAAAACAAGATTTATGAAACAAATAAGAATTACGATCTAAAAGATGCACTCGTGTGTTAAGTTGGTTTGTCTGAAGCAGTTGATTATAAAGATAAGATTTATAATATGTAAAAAAGGTCATTTTCCTTCCGAGTTATTGTGAGAAAACCGGATACAATATATACAAACAAGTATGCAAACAAAGTATAACACTCGGCTGGCTACGTTTGTTTGTAGAAAGAATTAACTTTGGCTTCTGAATTTCTTGATTGCAGGTTATTGTGTGGAAAAGATTACATTTTGTAAAAACTTCTTAGAAAACTGATTTAGTTTGATCATTACATTTTACACTGGTTGATTTTCTAGTTTCGCTGATTACATGCTTTATGGGTGTTCCAGGAGTTAGTTACCTATTATATCGTAAAGAATAGTAGTGCAAAGTGCAACCCTGAAAATATTTTAACAAAAGTTTATAAAAACATAAGCCAAAGAAATGCATCAAAGTGTCACTGGCTATGTGGGTATGTATATCTGTTAATTTGTTAGACAGGGATATACCACAACCAAACATCATTCTCATATCAAACATGCAACTTTGTACAATATTCTGGACATGACGCAGTTAAAGTTCACAAAATTATAAAGATAAAATTACATGTTGAACATGTCAAAAAGTACAAATACAAGTAAAGTGTCATATAATTAAAAGTATCCTTTTTATTACTTCAACATTAATTTGTCTCATGACTATATATACTGATGAATCACAACAATTACTCTGGTTCTCATGAAATATTTTGTGTGCAGATGGGCTCGACAATTTTGCCAAAAATAAGATGATGAACATAAAAGAATATATCTTAAAAGCTTCTCATAAATCTTGGCTTTTCCTCGAATTATGTCATACCCGTGCTTGTTGGCTCCTTTGTTCCTCTCTAAAGCACATAATCACAAAAGTAAATACACAACAAACCCAGCAATATAAGCAATGTAATGATAACAGATTTTTAACCTGATCTTCAAAATATTTTTAGTCATTTAGCTTTTCTAATTATACTTGTTTTTGATCTCGGGTCTCGTTGATGTTGATGGTAAGATGGTACACGCAATAGTACAATGAAACATCTACGCTATATACTATACTATGCCACGCTACACTGCACTGGATAAAATGGAAGCAGAAATTGGAAGTATAAAATTCTGAGGAAACCGGTTTCAAAAAAATAAAATGATCAAGATCCGGAACCATGAGAAAAAGATCTTCCTTACGTACGCGTACATGTACTCAACATCATCATCCCACAATCCGAATCCCATGTAAGAGTATTACTTAATCTAAATGGTCAACTGCGCACAGATTTTTTACCTCAGCCAGAATTGCAGTCGTCTGCTAATCTGATCCCAGAATCCCAGCCGCTACTGCGCTACAACAAATTAAGTTCACTTCACATTACATTACGTTCATTACCTTTTTTCTTTCCTTTACTCGTTAAAACTATCAAGTTATCTTGATCAGCAAGCGTCATCCATCAGAATTATGTATTATGTATTTTTTTCGTAGTTTCATACTCTTCACCAGAATTAACCTGAAAAAAGGCATTTATTTTTGTTTTTAAATCTTTGGCCTTGTAAGGTATTTATACTTTCTATTTCAACAAGAATTACATAAAAATTGCAAGAACCAGGCAGGGAAAAAATGTAAAACATGTTCTCTAGAAAAGCGTGTATACAGGACAGGACGTAATGGGATGGAATGGGATGCTGTTTATTTGCAAAAATGATACAATAAACTTGAAAGTTATGATTCATCCGGGGTTATGGTTAGCATATAAAAAATACATTCTTGTTAAAAATGAATACACGCATGTATGTATGTATGCATGCCTGTTTTTAAACAAAGGTTTTAATTTTTATATGAGAAAATGAGAATTTCCTGAGGGAAGGAAATGTAGAATTTCGCAAGTTTGCTATTCACTTTTCATTCCACCGAATAGTTAGACGTATTTCAATTTCAAACCTTATTGTGATTTTTGGCACAACGAACATACATACACGCCTGATATTATGTGTTAATTTTCTACTACTAATTCAAAAACAATTAATTAGTTTATGGTTCAAAGACTGATATTACTAAATCCAATAATTTCCTATATTTTGTGAGCTTTGAGTGCATTCGCTCACACAATCTTGTGCAAAAATGTACTTGTCTCACGTTTCCCCAGTAGTGATCGCGTTCCTCCTCTTCTGGTTATCTTGTCCGTGCCATGGCCAATACGATCCATTCGGTGGGCCTCCATATTATGGTGAACCAGACCCTTACAGACCATATTTTACACCACCATTACAGCCTGAAGGTCCTTTGCCTCAGGCCCCACCCCCACAAGCTTTTTATCCCCCATCTAATTTAAACTTTAACAATAATGCCAACCTATTTAACCCGTTTCTTCCAACAGGCCAACAAAGCCAAGCACAACAAGATCAGCAACAACAGCAGCAGCTTCTTCAACAACAGCAACAATTACAACAGTTACAACAGCAGCAACAACAACAATTGCAACAACTTCAAGGATCTTATCCAAATTTGCCCTCTGTTCCATTCCAAACCGTTTCCCCTGGAGGTGGAAATAATCCATTACAACGCGTAGATAAATATCCTTTCCATTCAGGGACCACCATTGGAAATGTCGGAACAAATAATAATAATAACTTAAATCCTCTCACTAATTTACAACAACAGCAATCTTTCGGAAATACTCTGCTTAATCAACAGCCTTATCCCAAACTTCCAGATCTTCCATTTCAAACTATTACTCCAGGTCAGTATCCCTCTCAACCTATTGGTTCTTTGATTAATGGTATCAATCCCCAATTAAATCCATACAAACCAAGAATAGAGTTGCCCAAAATTCGGGTAATTGAGTTCCCATCATCAGAATACTTTGAGTATGGTGGGGGCAAACTGGTACAGCCTAAAAGGGCCAATTCGGATTTGTACATTGGGGGCAGCGGTGGAGATGTCCCAATTACCAGTAAAGTATTTATTGAGTGCACTGGTCCTAATCAAGTAGAATGGATATTAAATGGAACATCAGAGGTAAAAAAATCATCACATCTTGCTTCAATCTAATATTTACTAAATATTTTGAAAATTTGAATAATTTTACTACAAAATTATTTATCACGCAGAAAAAAGGATTGTCTGTTGTAACAAAGAACTTTCAAATCACCATTCCGGAAGAACGAGGTCCCACTCCCGGATCCAGAGAGTATACTTACCTGAGACTCGGTTTGGAAGAACAAGTTACTGAAAAGGATTCTGGAGTGTATATCTGCCGAGATAGGATCTTACCACAAAACTACATTTCTATTCGTGTTCTCGTTGCAAGTAGGTTACCGTTACCACCACTGTATTCACAACAAGCACAACCACAACCTACTCCTTCTCAACATTCTTATTTTTCGCAATCCAATTACGGTGATGGGTCTTCTATGAAGTTTGGTACACCTTCTTTGGGAGGTAATACTTTTCCAGGAACACTTTTAGATGGTGACATCAATCCCTATGAGCTCGGGGTCAATCCTTTTGGATTCCCACCGGCACCGGCACAGCCACTAATGCCCATGATGCCAGTAGACGATAACGAGCTAGCTCACCAAAGTAATTTTGCTCCGTTTGCTTCATCGTACCCAAAGCCTTTTGACATTGAAACTTCTCCGAGAAGTGCTCAGTCTGTAGATATGTCTGGAGTTTTTTCATGTGCACATAAATCCCCTTTCCACTTCCTTTCCACTTTTATAATAGCCTTTTTAGCAATTTGTATATAAGCTTTGTACTAACATAATATTGCGTATTCGCTCGCTGTAACTTAACCCCACTTTAACGACCACTTCCGTGACCTCCGAGCCAAAGCCAAACAAAAGCGCATTGTTTATCCGTTTATTCGCAAATCAATAAAACTAATTTAAAAAGCTTAAATATGCAGCATTTCCTTTTTATTTTTTCCTTTTGCACATTAAAAAAGAATGCACTTACACGCTGCAGGCTGCACTAAAAATGACTTTTACAATTACGCATTCCACTCCACGCACTCCAACAAGGACTTTTACATAACGCTTGCACATAAAATAGACTCATTTTTTCTCAGAAAAAGCTATTTAGAATTTTTCCTCTAATAATTTACGTTTGTTTTAGAACCAAGTAGTAGTGGTGGCAAGCCAAACTATCCTTTCATCAGGCCAAAGGATCCAAATACCATTTACTATTCTCAGAGGGACCGCACCATTGTACTGCCATGTAAAATTGAAAACGCTGACGCTACTATCAGTCTTCACAAACATGAAAATGTATGTCAATCGGCCATATTTAAATTTAGAACTGAATTAATTTGCTTGATTTCACACGCACAATTTTTGGTTGTAGGGAAAATTGTCATGTCCTTACACCCTCGATGGACGCGTTACTTATGACCGCTTCAAAGGATTCATTGTTCAAACTCAATCATTCTCACGAGCAGATCTAGAGGGGCGATATGTCTGCGTTGGTGACTTTGCTGGTGATCTTAGGCTGATGAAGTACAAAGTAGTTAACTCTGAAGGTATGGATAGTTAAAAAACTTTCAGATAATAGAAAGTATTTCAGCATTTCTGATAAGTATTAAAGTTTTTTTTAGTAAAATTAGCATGCATGCATAGTAGATATATTTGGCGTTATGCTTTTAAAAAACTAACATTTTGCTTTTTTGACTCCGCATTTTACAAAAACTCCAAAGACTTTACCACTAGGTATGTCGAAGGCGACAAACAAAACATCATCACCCTCGACGGACAGAAAAAATCCAGTGACCCATCAACCGCCTCTTCGTCAACCTTTCTGGCTCAGGTTGATCCCTTTTCAGATCCTTTCTCCTCAGGGCTAAACAATGTCAATCTCACTGCCGCAGGACTTGTAGATCCAAGAAGCGAATTTGACATTGTTGAAGCAGATGAAGCATCTTACCCCACTACTACCACCCCAACCACCAACAAAGGGATTATAAATAAGGCTTCTACTTCAAAGGCCAAATTGTAATCAAGAAATCAACAATTTATTACACACCAACAAAAAATGGCCAAATAATTTAACAAAACCAATGCAAAATTCGTCTTCCACAGACAACTGCGCAGTATGATATGATAATGATAAGCATTTAAAACACATGCATTCAAAAACAAGTTACCAATTAAGTATTTTATTTTATAGCGTACATTTGATGACCTTGATTGAGTCGCATTTTATGAAATAAACATTTAAACTTGAATTTATAAATTCTGGAATAATTAACTAATTTGTAAAATTGTATGATTTTATTGCATGAACAATTCATGTATTATGGCATTACAATGCATGTTTGAGTTCAATACATAACAAAAGCGGATTTTTTTGGTTTGTCTTGCCATAACATCAGACTACGACTACATCAACAAAAGTCATACAAAAGCAAACCATAATTTTTATGTAATAGGTTGTTTTGAAAAGAAAACTCCAACAAAATCAGGCATAAAAACGACAGAATCAAGGATCAGAATCAGAATTTAGAAACTTTTAGGATCGCAGTTTTCAATTTCGTTGTTGCCAGATGACAGATGATAATGGTAAAAAATTACACGTGTGTGTTATTTCCAGATAGTCTGTTTAGTTGTCGCAGAAAAACTTTTGCTCCGCGTGCATCATTTCATTTTTCTGGGATTCTTTTCTGCTCTCTATCCAAATAAAGTATAAAAAAAGAAAGTTTGTGAATTTTTGTATTGTTGTTTGTTAGTTTCAAAATCATTTCTTTACGTTGATTTATTCTGAATTTTATAAATTAAGATAGTTAGGTGTTCGGTTGAATCGAAAGTTAAAAATAAATATTTCTTGATAGTCAAGTTAAAAAATAGAGAAGTAATTTTTCAAGGTCCATAGAAGTACTTTCAAGGTTATTACACGTTAGTTAAAATGGACGGCTTTCAATCATATACCCCTCAACCAGCTGTTTCAATGGGTAATTTTGTTTCAACGTTGCTCCAGCTAAAATCCCAGGTTGAATTAATGGATCAGTTTTTATCGATATATGTTCCAGGTAAGTTTTTTAAAGATACAAACCAATTAAATTGTAGGGGAAAATGCAGATCCAATTTTTTCAATGAAAATATAATTGTTTTTTAATTTGGTTTATAGAATATGTACAGCTGAAGAATTATGCGACTGAATACCAGCAAGCGAATCTTTTCGGTGCCCCATTTCCGGGAACAGTTCCATCCATGCCAGAACATGTAATGAACTCATTTATAGTAGACCAAGGAGCAGCAAACCCGAAAGCTGAGGAGGATACCAATGCTACCACTGGGAAAGGAAAGGTCCGACGAAAGCAAGCTCTTGCCAAGAAGCCTGCCAGTGCCACTGTCACCAATAATCCTGCTAATTTGAAACGAAGAGGCCGTAAGCGCAAGTATCCACTTCCCAATCCGGATGAAGAGTCTGTAGAGACCGCTCAACAGGTTCCTGTTCCTCCAATTGTGCAATTGCCACTGGAAAATGTTGAGAAAGCGTCTGTGCCCATCCCACTTCCAGCCACTGTGACTCAGACTCACACCTCTAACGAAAACAATTTAAGTAATCCGCCAGGTCCAAGTGAATCTTCAGCTGTCAATCAAAATCATCATGGCTATACTGCAGGAACGTTGTCAGGTTTAGATGTATTGGCTGCAGTTTCCTTTGTTTTAAAACAACAGGACATGAATGTTTCATCAGGAGCGCGAGATGTTCCATCTAATTCTGGAACGAGAAATGAAAACACGTCGGAGCAAACAGGTATAAGTTTTATTCAGGAAATTAAACAGGAACCGATTGAGGAGAATGATCAGCAGCAGCAAGACTACGATGAGAATCATCATCAATTGTATGACGTTATTCCGGGAGCGGAAGTGCGAGTAGAAGGACAGGAGTCACAACAAACTTTGCAAATGCATAAACAACCCCAGTACCAAAAACAAACAAGTGATTACTTAGGTCCATTAACGCAGCAATCAGTATCGTCACATATTCCGCAAAATCCCCAAGAGTTCGTAATTGTTGGACCAGCAGAACACGAAGTTATCTTATAAATATATTCCATTGAGAGTTTTAGATGATATGTATTATTTGTGAGGAAAATGTAGCTCAAATATACAAAGTAATTAGTGTCAATGTACTTATATCGTTTACTGAAATAGTTTAGTGTAATTTGTTGTACGATTCGCAGTTCGCAGTTTTTGAAGTTTAGTCAATTATTCCCAAAAGCCAAGGATATTATTAGTATTAATAGTGTGAATACACTAATTAGCGTATAATTTTTTTATGTCTACTTACAAAAGGTATTTATGTATCTGTATGTCTACTATGTATATTTTGCGGTTTATACTTCTACACTTGGAAGTTTTTTGTTGTTACTGAATAAAACTATGTTTACTATTCTATAAATGATTTGTATGTATTTATTGGCAGATTTGTATTGATGCTAGTATAAGTATTAGTTAGAATATTAGATATGTTATGTACCAAGTTAATTTTTACTCTATATTATCCTACATGCATGCTTTAGATCAAGATCCTACAACTTATCTCTGTTCATCGCTGTTTTCATTTTATTAGTATTATGAGGAAAACATCCTACAATTTTGCCACTTTTACCTTCTCATCAAGCTTTAGAACCGGGATCGGGAAGTGAAATGATTAGCTGTGTAGAGAGTTGAATAACTTGTTCTCAGTACAAATTATCTCATTTTACTTGGTGTTGAGTATGAATATGAAAACAGAATGTACATGTATGCAATTGATATATCATCTTTAATTGCGTTTTAAAAACTACGGAAGAATAGAACTGAGAAATGTATGCAAAAGCTCTATCTACTTAATTAGCTGTTATTAATGTATATTCGTCTGTACTTTTTCAAACGCGTGGATTTTACTTGGATACTTGCATCCCGGTAATGTAATTTGCCCTGCGGGGAGCCACACATTTTTTTCGCTATAGGCGTAAACATGATGTTTTGTCTTTATTTTTATAGACCAAGCTCTATAATTATATTATTCTTGTTGTTACTTAATTAACTAACTCTAAGAAAGCGTAGCGTAATACAGTCTCCACTTTCTTCCCATCAAAGATACTCTTTTGATAAATGTTAGCATTTAAAGTTACATTCACACCAGGCAAATAAAAAAGAATCCGGTGCATGTTTTTGTTCTTTCGAAATACTTTCAAATCATTAAACCCGAGCGAGAGTCCATTACATTTAACTAGTTCATTCTGCATGAAATTGTTCACCATGTGTCATTGTTCAATTTCAAGTAAACAGTCCAGTTCTTCTCGTCTCACCTCACCACACACACCACACCAGACATTCGTAATAGCGATGATGTGATGATGACGAAGGATGAAGTGCTAACGCTAACTACAACAGCGTTTCAAGCCATTGTCATTATATAATATCAACACGCAGAGCACCTTTCATTTTTTCGCAGAAATTATGCTCCTTGAAAATAAAAGCAAACGAATTGTACAAACTCACATCACGACTGATAAGTAACCTTTGCCTCTGGTGAATCTTGTTATTTGTCATGATGAGAAAATTATTGCATTTGGCAAAAATGTTAACAATATGAATATCCACTGTTCGTGGTCATTTGTTGTTCATTACATTATATGATTGGATTGGATATATTACAATGTGAACAATTTTTTATCCGAAGAAATAGGAATAACGATCTCTTGTTAAAATACCCGTATTTATTGCTGTGGTGGGTATAATATCTTTGTATAGAAAAAAAGTATAAAAAAGTATGGCATTGTTGCGGTTGTATAGGTACATAAATGGTTGTATACAAACCAGAAATGAAGTTATAAAGAAGAAAGGGTGACTGACTCAAAAAGCTATGATCCGATCAGCTAACAGCTTAAACCCGATGATGCCGTATTTAAAATCCTGCCTTCTTTGACAGCAACTTGTCTGCTTTTTTTTGCTGCAAGAAAATTCTCAAAGTCTACTCTTGTCAGCAAAGCCAAGGTAGTAAGGACTGAACTGAGATGATAAAGATTGCACTTACCACTTTTACGTGCAAGCCAATATTTATGTGAGATGAAAAACTTGTATTGTTGGGAGGATGGGATAATGCATGCGAAAAAAAATGGTGAAAAAATGAACTTTTACCCTGTATACCACAGTATGCTAGCACTTTTAATCATTTATCATGAAAATCATTATCCAGGTTGAAAAACAGCACATCCAAACATCCTTTCACTTTTTCGCCTTCATGGTCAGTAGTCAGAAGAAGTGAAGAGGTAAAGATGGGTTCAGCAGGTTCAATAACACCACCACCTATTGGAAAGAGGAAAGGATATTTCCTCAAGAATGGTTTACATTTACCAATTTTACTAACGATAGTGTTCATAATTAGCCAAGTGTCGGCATTACGAACTCATTCGAATGGCAAGGGAAGGTCAACCGGAAATGGTGATCATCATCATGTGACGAGGTCACGTAGTAGTTCTTCATCTAGCGCTATTTTTAATCCTCCAGCGGCTAAAGAGCGAAGACTGAGCTTTCTAAATCATCAGCTAAGTATACTTGGGGGAAAGGTTGGACCTGAGACGAGGATAACATCAAAAATTTATAGCCATCGTGTTGACAGTGCTATTGGTACAGATGAAATTTCTGTGGTGGATGTACCCCAAAATTCGGATGTTGTGGTGGGGAAGGAGATTCCAAAGGGGACTAGGTTGCTTTTAGAGTGTCAAGCAGAGTTTCCAGTGACATGGGTTTACAAAGGAGATGGTGTAAGTACCATTTTGTGATTTGTAGTAAAATGGGAAATGAATTTTGTTAAAAATGGATTATTTTGTGTGAAGGCCCCTGGAATGCAAACCAATACGACGACCCCGGCAGGAAAGAAAGGAAAGTATTCCGCTATCGCAATGATTGGAAAGGATGATGGGTCAATTGATGGGAAGGAGACTGGGGAATATATATGCAAAAATCTGCAAAACCCGGAGGAATCTGTTCGTTACTACATCTTTGTTCCAGGTTGCCCCAAAATGTCATTTCATGTTGTGCTAATTTATTTTGTTGTTGATACTTTAAGTGCATCATTAATTTTAACAACTGATTCTTTTAGGAAGATCCTACTTTATTAGGAGAGGAGGGCTTATCAGAATGGGCCACACTGATACTATTTTGAGAATACCTTGCAGTGTCTCAAATCCAGAAGCACGTGTGACTATCCTAAAGTCTAACAAAGTACACATTGAACATAAACATGATTTAAATTAATTAGACACATAATTTTTGCGAGAATTATAAGCATTAATTTATCTTTTTGACATTTAAAAAGGGATATTTGACATGTGTTGTAAACGACACAATGAGCTACAGCAAGAAAACAGGATTTTCGCTTAAATTGGTTGAGGATGATGAAGCCAACGATGCAGCTGGGTCTTACGTTTGCATGGCTGGGATAAATGACTCCTATCAACTTGCAGAGTATACTGTGATGCGCTCATATGAAAACTCCACTTATGAATGTAAGCTTTTTATGCATGCACAAAAGTGTTTTTAATTAATGACATAATTTAATTAGTTGTTTAGTTTTAATCACATGACGGGTTTTGCTTGTACTGTAATTTTAGACAACTGGGACGAAAACGGTGTAATTTACGATGATAACCTGAATTCGGAACTGGGGCGAAACGAGAATGTTTGTGAACCAAATCCCTGCGGAGCAAATAGTGTTTGTGAAGCCAAAACAAATACCAGAACTGGAGATCCATTCACTTGCAGGTTGGCTCAAAAAAATTTCTCTCTCAAAATTGTTCGTTTTTCTCCATAAAACTAATTAAGGTAATTGAAACTAATAATGAGATAATTTGTTTACTTCCTGACAGGTGTCAAGAGGGATATCGTGGTAAACCACCAAGGTGCCGCAGCAGTTCCTTATGTGATCCTACCCCATGTGGCCCCCACTCTGTGTGCAAAGAAGATCCTGAGAGAAATTACCCAAGGTGCACATGCAAACCAACTTATATAGGTACAGTTTTTCATGTCATAACCATAATGAATCACTACTCAGTAGAATTTACGTGAAAAGATTTTCCTTCTTGTAATTATTAAATATTTCCAAATAGGTCGTCCTCCAAACTGTCAACCAGAATGCAATCTTGATGAGGACTGCCATCCTTCATTTAGCTGTAATAACAACACGTGCCAAAATCCATGTCTGAAAGCTTGTTCTTTGGATGCAGTTTGTACTGTTCATAATCACAGAGCTCGATGTGCCTGTCCTGTAAAAAACCCACACAATTTTCTTCCGTAACATATTAAATAACCAAACTATTTTTGTCACGTTTTCATGAAACCGTTGTACTAAAAATTTCAGGTTGGTACCGCTGGAGACCCATCGAATGGAGGCAGATGTCACAGAATTCGACTACCCTCTCTGAACTTTTTCCCTTTCTTCGGCCTACGTCCTAGGCCAAGGCCGCCACGTCCTCACTTGCAACTCCAAGAGGAACCCCAACCCCAGCAAATATTCCCAGGCGACTCTTTGTTGTCCGCTGCGGCACAGTTATTCACCACGGGTGGTTCTGATGAATATGCATCAGTTGAGGATGATATCAGGAATCCCTGTGAACCATGGCCATGTGGTCCATACTCGTGAGGACAAATAACGACATGTATCATGTATGATTTAGTTTAAAGAAAGATTTTTACACTTTTTCAATGTGTTCCAGGCAATGTACACCAGTTGGGGAATTTGCGCACTGTAAATGCAACGTGGGATACGTAGGTTTGCCTGTAAGAATGATAATTATGTAAAATGGGTAATGTTACTGCAAAAAAGTCGGAGGTCGATTATATAAAAACTTTTCGTGTCAACAGCCTAATTGCCGAGCAGAATGCAGAAAAGACCAAGAATGTTCCAGCGCTCATGCCTGTGTGGAAAACAATTGCAAAAACCCGTGTAACACTGGGCGGGGAAAAGTTCGATGTGGAGCAAATGCGCAATGCAGAGGACGTAATCATCGAGCTGAATGTTTCTGTCCCAGTGGATACCGCGGAGATCCTTTAATACGCTGCAATCCATCAGAGAGTGGCGAAAACTCGGGAGAATCATCAAGTTCCCAAGAATCCGGAAATGGAATGTGGGGCTCCAGCCACCGCCCACCGCCTTCATCTGGTGGAGGTGGCTCAGGTTCTATGGAATCATCTGAGGAAAGTATACAAAGTACAACTAATAGAAACCCAACACAAAGACCTCGGCCAGGACAACGGCCAGTTCAGAATCAAAGGCCACCACCAAGGCCAAGCAATCCCCAACATGGAGGAAAGCCTATTCAAGATAATAACAATTCCGGTTCCGGTAGTGGAAACGGAGGTGGAGGTGGAAGTGGTTCTGATTCTGGATCATCCTCATCTTGTTCTGAATTTTGTGGTAAAAATGCCGACTGCTTGCAAAGAAATAACACTGTAACATGTCGTTGCAAACAAGGCTACACTGGACCTGGTTCTGATCCATACACTGAATGTCTTCCAAGTCGTAACCCTTGCCATAAATGTGGTCCCAATAGCGTTTGTAGAGTAATGGGTGATGGGTCTCCAGTTTGTGAATGTCAGCCTGGTAAACTAGGAAGTCCACCGAATTGTAGAGATAATCTTTGCAGGTACAACAATGACTGCCCAGCGGATCAGGCTTGTCATAGGCGTACCTGTATAGATCCTTGTTCAAGAGCAAAATGTGGGCAATATGCGACATGCAAAGCTAGAAACCATTTCGCAGTGTGCGCTTGTCCACATGACCCAGATAAGGATCCTCTTGAAGATGATGGATGTCCACCCCCTCCAAACAGTTCCGGACGTCCAAAACATCCTGGATTTTTCCCTCCGACAAGATTCTTTATTTAATGTTTTGGAGTACTGTAAATGTTCATAAATCATGAAAATGCGTTCGAGGAAATGTATGAATCGTAAGGATTGTGTTGAAAGGGCTGTACGATAAGATGTAGTTTTAATTGTTCATAATGACATGCAGGGGTAGCCATTTTTTTAAATAAAATAATTTTATTACTTCTAAAGCTTCCTGCTTCGGAAAAGTTCGAAGTATGATTTCATTTATTGGCAAATTAAATTAAATGCATTTTAAAGCTTCGTATTGAGTTCAATAAGCTCATGAACGAATTCTAATATTTTTAGCAAATGCCCTTAGGGCGTTTCCCTTCTTGGACAATAGTTTGTATTGAACATTGATACTAATTATGGAAAGATCTTTTTTCATCATCAAACAGTTCATTTGTACATCAGTTCTGCGTATGCATAGCTGGGCAGCCCGGCTGAGCTCCCCACGCATTCATGTTAGAGTGCGAGCAAGACGACCCATTAATTTAACAAATGTGTAGCCCTTGTCCTCTTGACCCCAGCTAAACACCGAGAAGGAGATCATGACCTGACCACATCCATATGCTCAGAGCATGCACAGGTTCCAAAGCATAACATTTTAAGAATTCAGGCATACACACACATACACAAACACTGGAAAATGATGGAATGATGACAACTTGAAAACACTACTTCATACTTTTTCTACCTGTTTGCTAACTAACATCTTAGCAAATAGGTCCTATTAATAAGGTCATTTTTTCCACCTACCTTTCCAGTGGGTATGGGTACATTCTGATATCTTCCGTTTAAAAGCATGAGTGTTTTTAAACAATACAGGAGTGCCGAGCTATGGTGGGAGAAACAGATCGGGATGGGCAGGGCCATAGAGATGGTCTCTGTAGTATCTGTATTAAATGCATGCTAGTGCTAGTGCTACTTAGTACGCAATGCAAAGTGTATCATATGGTGGTGTATGGATTCAGTGGACATGGATGTTATGTGTATAAAGTGTTTGTGCTTCTAAACATCTGTCCTGTGTGTAAAGTGAATGATTCATTTACTTCATACTTAAATACACCTACATTCTACGTCTATCTCTATATCAAGTTTAAACTGATGATTTCAGCAGTTAAATTTAAAACAGGTGTGTGCAATTAGCACTAAATGTAACTGAAAGTTTGAAATATTAATTAAAACACAGTGTGTAATCTAGGTACATGTGATTGTGGAACTTAACCAAGAAAGTTCATCAGTGATTTGATTGCTATCTTCTGGAAATTAGTTTCCACTTTATTTGTATAAAATGGGTGCGTCTTTTCTTCCCGTGATGATTTTCACTATTCTGTGGGGTGGTGTTGGGATTGTGTTACCTTTCTTGGTTCCAAAAGGCCCGAACAGGGGGTAAGTTTTGACTTCGCAATTATGTTTTAATTGTTTGTTACAAAGCACTTTAAAGTACAAACAATCAGCACCTGAAAACTCTTTGTTTAAACGTTTTTCAGGGTTGTTCAAGTTGTACTGATGCTAACGGGCGCGACGTGTTGGCTTTTGTAAGGATAACTTAAAAACATTCAAATTTTTTCATGTCCTGGAATCTGGAATCGGTATTTTGATATATTTTTTTGAATTCTGCTTTTTGCAGCTGGTTATGCTGTTATATGGCGCAGATGAACCCCCTAATCGGCCCAATTATAAGTTGGAAAACAGCTCTAGTGATGCAGCAAGAATGGGTATGCACCTCATGAATTAATTGATTTTTGAATTGTTTTAATTTTAAAACATTATCACAAAAATATCACCATTTAATTGCAAATTTTACTAATTTAATTTCATTCTATATTTTTATTCATAGGGAGCGGGCCCGGAACCATCGGATTAAGTTAATGTCAAGAAACCTGTGTTCGTGTTCCACATTAATTGTTGTAGAATTTCTTCTGTTTTTCAATCGCCTGTTGTACTGCTCGTGTCCGAAAGTGCTGGTCAAACTAAAATAGTAGTAAAAAGATCAGTTTATATTATAGTTAGTTTGAAAATATAGCTCGTTTAATTTTAATTCAAGCATTCAATTTATATGTTTAAACTGTGATGATTATATGTGTACAATTATAAATATAAATGTAGTGCTTATTAATTTAGTGAATCGTATCAAATAATTCTTACTTGTTTCTCTGAAGGACTAATTAATGTCATTATGTTAATTTCGTCAAACATCCAGACAATTTTCACTTTAATTCTCATTCCAGGAAGCAGTAAATGTTTCCACTTGTCGTCAATATCAGAAGAATCATAATCGTACTGATGAATATCTGTAAAATAAAATCAAAACGATAGTTCAAATTCAAAAAATAAAAATCTCTTGTCATCATCAAAACGAAGAAAATATTTATAGAAACATGCTTACTATGAAGCACCACTGTAGTAAACAGCGACATTTGGTAGTCAATCATAAATCGGTGGGGCATTCTATACACCAGCTTACGAGGAATCAAAGTGAGTTCTCCCCAGTCAACAAGAAACATTCTAAAAGTGAAAGATAAAATTTGCGAAAAATTTACATAATCGATACATTCTTCCTTCACAAGTTATACACGTCAGTTGTCAGAATGTAGCAAAAAAGGTGAACAAAATGATAAACCAAAAAATTAAACAAAATCTTACTCGTAAACTCCTGCTGACTTTTTTCCCTTCTTCGGATTATAGTGAACCTTCACACTAGCTGCTCGAAACCACTTTCCAGCGTGACGTTCAAAGTCCTTGAAATAAATACTTAAGTCATCTCGTTCATAAAACTCTTCATCTGCAAACCAATACTCGTCGAAATGTGCTTGCATCACTTCTCCGAATTTTTCCCAGCGTGGCCACTGAACAACGCACATCTTCAAAAGCATAAACCACAAAAAGCCACATTTTACTTTATTCTGTGAACTACATGAACTGCCATGAACTACCCTACACCGAAAAAAATGTTTAAAAGATTTCGTCCCGAACCTCTTCCGCTTCTGGAGAAAAATCTTTCTGCAATCTATACAGCTCGTCCTCACTCCTCCGCTGCATCCAATTTCCAAGTCGTTCGCTAATTTGGTTCCTATGAGCTTCGAATGGTTCATTAACAGGCCTCACAATTATATCACACACTCCTTCATATTTCGCTATTTCTACTTCCACTACATTCTGCACCAACTTTGGCGTAATTAACGGAAGATCTCGAATTGTGTAGGGGAAATCTGCATTGTCTAACTTGAAGATGAACAAATTCGGCCTTTTCTTTTCTAACGCTTCAATCTTCATGCTTTCTTCTATAAATCGCTTATTTTCTCTTAATTGGGAGTTGATTGAGGTAAAGTATGCTAATTCCCTTTCTTCATCAAGAGTTAAAGGGGTCCATCCACCTACAACAATCCAAATCATGCTATGTAGCGCCCATTAAATTTTCTAAAAATGAATTGATCAAGTGCATGTCATAGTATTGTCTGTAGGCTTTATTTTATTCAGTCATTTTCATATTACAAATCGGCATGTAATATATAACCAATCATAAAAGTAGAAAACATCGTCACCTCCCACAACTTCTAACAACAGTAAACATCTAATATACTAAGTAATTAATTATAATATCAATTACACTAGCTACTAACAACAGCCGTTAATAGTCAAGTCAATTATTACTAAAATTTTAACAGGTTAAAGTATAATATGATTGAGATTTGATTAACAATTTAACACTAATTAATTCAATATAAGTGTTTAGTCCATACTGACTAAGTTTTACTCAATGACAAACAAACTATGACTCAATGACTCTTAAGTTTAAAGCTAGCGCGGAGAATAATTTTTTCATTTACGTAAGGCAGAGGAGATAAGCAGCACCAATTTCTCATTGAGGGTTCCTTCCCTTGGCATATCCCACAACCGCACCTCGTATTTCGCCTCTTGTCCAGGAACTGGCTTCGCATTCTTCTGGACCTACGACAACGGATCCAAAAATAATACAATAATTACTATCACCTCCAATTCTAAATCATGTACATGTACATCAAGCTTCACGCAACGCAGCTATATTTTACTATCACTTACCGGATCAATGAGGTAAGATTGGCTATACACTTCATCCTCCAAACCTTGGTCCAATGCGAACCCAGATGGGGGGTCTGGAACTTTTGCCAGCTTGACCGTGAGTCCATACAGTGGGTGCTACAATTCAAAATATTACTTGCATTAAAATTAATCCTACATTAGTGATTGGTAACAATGAATCCTCGCACAATATAAAGTAGTCACAAGTACCTTCATGATAGCATCGTTTGCTGCTATGAGCTCCGTGTATTTGCAAACAGTCGCATCTCCAAAATCGATGAACTCAATTTTGCAGTTATCTCCATTCACTTCTCGAACTCTCGCCCGGTAGGGTTCACCTCCGTAGTCGCCAATTACAACTTCATCCTTAGCCGGGGGTCGGGTCATCTTCGCAGCTATGAAAGTGATTAAAGTTAACATAAGTAAGTCAGTAATTTTGATAGGAGTACAGCAGTCAACATGATTTAATCCACTTTACAAACATATATACGCGTTTCACTCACCTTTGGCTGCATAAACCGCGAGTTCGGCCTGCATGTCCGATAGTGGTTTATCGTCGGCGTCAGCCACAACCTGGAGAGTCAAGGGGTCGTACATAAATTGCACGCGTACTTGAGCATTAGGGCACACTAAGTTGGGCGAGTATACGAGGTCGGCGACCGAGTTGGCTGGTTTCACAGGCACTGGTTTCGCGACGGGCGCAGGTTTAGCTTCTTCCTTCACAGGTTTAGTAGGGGCAGGAGCGCTGGCGGGGGGTGCTACCGCTGCAGGTTTCAACCTACTGTCCACACTATCTACGGACTTTGGAACAGCCTTAACAGCCGACGCGACCCTACATCCAAGTGACATTCAATAATTCACTACTAATAACAAAACATTTCAAAGTATAAACAAGCATTTTCTCTAATATACACTGAAAACTTACAACTTCTCTGCTGCTGGAGCAGTCTCTTGACGTCCTACATCTTTAGGTGCCTTAACTTCTGGGGTGACATTCGCTGGAACACTGGATACTGGCGCCGGAGCCGAAGCCGCATTCCCCTTCACAGGATTAACGAGAGGGTTGACGAATGGGATGTTAGGTGGGATGGTCGACAAAATGCTAATAGGGTTGGTTGGCAGCCTGAAAAAAACAATTAACCATAATACAAATCAATACTTGATGGGACGAGTTCTTTGATATACTTCTTCGCTTCATTCAGCAAACCATCACTTACACAGACTGCTGCCCTGGACCCTTCTCATGACATCCTCCGATGCAATAAACAAGTCCTGTTGCCCGATGCTGGAAACCGAACATCAGTTGACAGCACGAGCACTCCAGAACTTTATACTCCTTGAGGAATCCAAGGACCTAGGTAAAACGTAGAGATTTTTTTAAACTACCGAAACCTTGAATTTGATTACACGAAGACCGGGTATTGTTGCA
>JAQFXM010001047.1:0-37021 GCA_034693345.1 Entomobrya multifasciata | reverse complement strand
AATCAGCGTACCAAAATTGATATATTTCACTATTTTTCAAAGCTCTAGTCGATTTAGTGACCTGGTCATATCCTCGTAAGTAGTAAAAAATAGTTCTAGAAATTTGATAGGGTGAAGCAAATCAGATGGGACCAGTGACGTATGGAGTGCCATAAGGAAATGACTTTACCGCTTGAATTCCTGAATGAAAAGTAAGTTATATAATCGACATCGTGCAATGAATGCATTATATTATTTTTGATGCTTATAGCAAAATCAGTTTAGATAATCTAAAAAATCATGGAGATAAGTTTTGAGTAAATTTAACAATAACCAAAACTCAAGTTTTTAACCTCGTGTTTTACTATTTAGATTAGTTGAAAAAAATTAACTGACCATATTTAACTCAAATTTATTTTAATGGATACAAATGATCCTATACATAATAGTCAATCAGATCAATAGTGTTTCAGGGCGAATCAATACGCTTAACCGTGTGCGAAAGCAATTTGTAAAGTAACTCGTCGCCCCACACATGCACACAAGCAAAACACTGAACTCAAACTCAGCATAGAGCACCATGAAGCTCCACATCAGCTCAGTCAAAAGTGAAACAGAGGCAAAAGCAATGTATCTCCAACTGTATTGAATATATCTCAGGTTGTAAAACCCAGATCAAAATTCCAACAGATTAAACTGATCTTCGTCGGTTTTTCTACAATTAGAAAACAATAGAAAAATTCATCGGATTTTAAAGTTACAAAACGCTTTCAAAGTTTGAACTTGTGAAAACCGCGAACTGATTTCTGCAGTAAAAGGGCCATTCATATAATATGCAGTATGAAAACAGTTTTCACCCATCGAACCATACCCCTCCCTAATAATACATAGTTTGTGCATTGGAGTAAGTTAATTAGTGTATTTGAGCGAACCCTGAAAGAGCACCTCTGAACTGATTCCTTTCCCCATTACGTATGAACACCCCTTTGTTGAATTATTTGTGAGCTCACTGCGTTTTGCTCTGCTCAAAAGTGAGATTTTCATGCGAGCACTTGTGCATACCCTTAAGGATCACTTATCGAACAATTTTGCGTCTTTTTAAGTTTGAATGGAATCACCTAGTATTTATGTAAAAAGGTTTGGTTGCCCATTTTTCGGACATTGTTGTAAAGTGCTTTTTCGTTAACAAAACCACTTTTTTGATGTTTCGTCTATCAACTTGTATTTTATGACGTTCACAATCAACAATTCAGAATATTATATAATGGATAAAGTTTTTGTATCAGTATTGTATGGAATAAACGTGAAAATGTTATTGAACATGAACATTAGTTTATGGAAATGGAAGTTAAAATAATTCGTAAGCAAATTATACAGTTCATTTTTACCGAAATTGTTTAACACAGAAAACTAATTGAAGCACATATTCCTTTTTGTTTCAAATTTCATCAATAGTTGCTCGTAAATGTCTATTATAAGAAAAAAACTTGAATGCGCTCGTGTTTTAAGTTACAAATACTACACAAATATCTGTAGTGCTCTGTTGCAAATCTTCATTTCACTCCAAAAGATGGGGAGTGCAACTGGCAGCCTATAGATCGCAGGCACAGTCCAATACCAAAAAGAAAGCGATGACTTTATAATGTAGGGGAAGCGAAGTAAGTTGGTGTGGATTTGTGCATCAACGGAGTAAAACGGTGTACTATTGGCTTCGAACATAAAATCGTGCTGCTTTTCATCTTTCAAATTAAAAGTGATTGATATTCATGTTTTGTGTAAGTTCGTATAAGTATTAGTCAGTATGTAGTACCGTGTCTGGAGTTTTGGAGTAATTAATTTGCGCACTTGTTGGCTGAACTAATACCTAATTTTTAATGTGAATATTCATGCACTGTGTTAAAATTCAAGGTTGATGCTGTCCTTCAAAAATGTTGATGTTAATGGACTGTTTTTATTTAATTATTAAAACAAAATATATCGGATAAATTGAGGCCACGTAAATGTTTTGTGGATACTGGTATTACCTTACTTCTTATTATTACAACGACTCCTGTACATAAACGATAGTTTAAAGATAAAAAAAAACCTTTTTTGTACTTTATTCGTAAATTTTGTAAATCGAAAAAATGCGACACAAAGCTTATTTCTGTGCATAGCATTAAAAAGCTACATACGCAACAATCTACATGGGCATCTACCCCACACATACCATTCAACAAGTGCAACAATCCACATGTACCAAAATCTAACCAGGCTAATTACTGTCAACTACGTAATATATGAAACCATTACACGGTACCACAATATTACAAGATGAATATGGAGTGCTTCAAGTGACAATAAAATATACACAGATGCTAAGTTTTCTGTCGGGAAACATGTCATGTCACTGGGAGAGAAAAATCCACAAAACTTACTTATTTTACTTTTATCTCCTGCACGATTTTTATAAGTGGGTTAATAGTTGCATATTATTTCCCACTGTTATTACTTTGATATGCATGTGTGGTTTCCTGCATATTTTTGTGACTTTTCCCTAAAACAAATCGCGGTTACCTTCAACCCCATTTTCGGGAAAACTGCACGTCTGCATATTGTTATTGATTTAGTTTTTTGGTACTTAAAAAATAAGGCATTGTGATATTAAAGTAAAAAATTATTTGATTTCTTACAGATCCATACGTCGAAGTTTGGCTGCAATTTGGAGAGAAAATGATCGAAAAGCGGAAGACACCGGTTTATAAGGGCACTTTAAACCTTGTGTTTAATGAAACATTTACTTTTAATGTACCCTGAGAAAAAATTCGTGAATGCTCTCTGGACGTCTTGGTCATAGACTTAAACAACATTGGAAGAAATGAACTGATTGGTCGAATTCTTGTTGCAGGTAAATAAGTATTCCCACATTTCACAACAACCAGCTATATACACTCTCACTCAATTAATCTCTATAGATTTTTTTTCTTTCTTCTTCCTTTTCCTTTCTTATTATTTTTTCTTAACAGCTCGATATATTAACAGGTTTACTTTAACACGCGCTTATTTTTAATTCTCATAAATAATTATTTTTAAAAACTTTGCTGCGGGCTTTTACAGGAAAAACATAAATATAATTAAATATATTTCTCAAAATGTGTACAAATTGTGTTCAAAATTATATATGCATCTTTGTAAAATTCAATCATTCATGCATGTAAATTCCAAATTCTAAAAAAATATAGATTAGAATTTTTTGATTTTTTTTTCTAAAACTCATCTCATGAGACAATGATGTCTTTTAACGAAGTACTTCATCTCTATTTTCAGACTCCGCATGCGAGCACCAAATGACCAAGGTACTGAACATATCTCCATACCCATCAACGTTAATTCTCATTTTTAGTGTTTTCTAAAAATCGATTTCAAAGTAATTAAAATCTATTATTGGAAAACAAATGTGATGAATTCATAGATTTTCGGATGGCGAATCCAAAAATCCTATTCTGAAAAAAATTCATCAGATTGTTTTGGTTTGATGGTTGATCAAAGTCACTCATCATCGAAGAAAAATAGATTAAAATTAGAGTGAAGCAGTATGCATGTGCATCTATATTACTTGCTCTCACTAATCCTTCATCACCCAAAAGGTTACTTCATACATACACCATATGAAGGACTCCCTTAATTCACTACACAAGATTATATTACATATTTCCTTATCACGCTTTTTACGCAGCTATATGTATATCATAACATTGCTATTTTTAATATGGCTAAAAATATTTCATTTCTGTTTTAATTTTCAACGATTTAGGATTTAAAGCTGGAAATCAAAAAAATTGCATAAAATTATCAGCTTAATTTAGTAAATACTTTCTATTAGCTCGCAGTCTAATAACAAATTTAGAACTGACAAATAACATTACAAAAAATTATATATTTTTAATTTAAGTAACTCATCATCATCATACAATAACAAAAAATCTAAAACAAGATCTTTTAATCTTTGAACTATCTTTGATATATTTTCGTTTTTTTATTTTCAAGGGTGTCTATCGATCATATCGAACACGAACAAGAGCAATAGTAAATATACAACAAAACATTTTCGAATACAAAGCATTTATAATAAAATATATATTTTTAATAAAACCTTTCTTTGGAAATACGTATTTTTTCAATGATTAAATTTAATGAATAGTGAACTAATTATTTTTGGTAAATTGAAATTTTCCAGGATAGAATGAGACCGGCGCGTCTGAAACAAAACACTGGCAAGACATGATCACAAAACCAAGACAGACGTTAGTACAGTGGCACAGGCTCAAACTCCCAAAACGTGTTCTATACCGGTACGTATTTTTTTCCGTGACAAGTTATACCAATTCAGAATACGAGTTATTCTAGTATCTCTAATTTCCACCGTCTCCTAATGCACTTCCACGTTCTCCCAGTCCTGCTGCTTTATATTATTGTACCATTAGCTTTAAAAAAAGATTTTTTGACGAAAATTGTTTTATCTTGAACGTAAAGACGGTTTACAAACAATTTCATAGCACAATTACAGGCAGTCAAAATCAACAATAATTTCCGATACATTTTTTAAAATCCAAGTTCCCAAAAATGAATATGAGACAACATTGATTTGTGAGGTTGTGTGCGAATTAAATTTCCCTTAAACACACATTCAATGCCTTTGAACCTAAGAAGATTAAACTTGAAACTTAATAAATTTAGTTGATTGCATCGTATGATTAAATAGGTAGCAAACTTTACCTTCACAAAGAATAAGCTTAAAACTTACTTTCTTGAAGAAACTAAACACATTTAAAAAATAATTCTAACGATTTTATGGGTTCAATATAATTCTTTCAGTAAATGGCATTTGATATGACGTGTTAATTGCAATTTTAACAAAACTTATTATAAGCAGATGGCCAAGATTAAATTATGAAATTGCACCAAAACTAATCGGTTTTAAATTTGATATGTAAAAAATTGCGTGCCTCTGAATTTTACATTGTATAATAACTAGAAGTAAAGGACACCATTTGTGCTTGCACAATTTCAAACGAAAGAAATAACATTTCAAATTCGAATGTAATCCACCACCAATTGACAAGCTATTACATTTTCCATCTGACTATACTACAAATAAGATTTAAATCCTAAGAACTCTTTGACCTGTGATGTACTGGTAGCATAAAGCCATGTTACGGAATAGTACGAAAGTAGAAAAGTGCAAAGTCATCTCTGTTTCTCCGCAGCAGTGACCTAAATTATGTGAAGTAAATTTGTCACTTTCACTTGCTTGGTAAATACCAAAAAGAGAAAGCATTGCAGTTCTGATATGCTCAGAAATCACATTACCCCAATCTGGTCAGCGTTACAAGTTTTGACAATGTAGTAGTCTAATTTTAAACGCTGAATCATGGAATCCTCTGAATTTGACATCACACTGGAAATATTTTACAACGTCACATATAACACAACAGGTACTCCATTTGAGAACTTGTCACCAAGATACAAATTTGCAATCGAAAACAAGAAAGCATCGTATGTAATGCAAAACTGGGGTATTGGCTAGCTAGGTATTGCGATTTTGTGCTTTGGCATTGCTTGGAAATTTTTTTGTTTTGTAACTGGTTTTGGGAAGCGTAAATTTAAAAGCATTCATAAATACAAATAAGTTTATACTCCTGCAAAGTTTTGTTTCATTTCCATGCTGCTGTCCATACATCATTTGGTTAATCAATGTTAGCTACAAATGTAATAATTCACTAGGTTTTAAATTATGTATAGGCTGTGAACGTAGATGTCAGTGTACTAACTTTATCAGAAATCGAACTGCTTAGATACAAAGCAGAGATGCAGCCATTAAAAATTATGTATGTCGTCAAAGGGAAATGCTCTTCTGACATCTGTTTTGATTTGGATGTTTCCTGTTCATTGCTTTGCTTTCATTATATTCCTGTGTTTTTCTTTATTTAAAGTAAACTACAGAGGTGTTGTATTTCATAATATATCAATTCTCTTGATAATTTTAAAATAGGAAAAGAGTTTAATATTTATTTTCATTTAAACAGTGGTCAACTACAGGCGCAGAGATGGTTCATTCACTCTGTGTTGCAGAGAATCACGTTGGCTTTCTCCAACTCTCTTTGCAGTGTATAATCAAAGCCCTGTTTTCATGCAATACGTTGTTCCTGTTGTCATCAATTCTATAGCTTACATTCGAATGGGAATTTATCTCCGGAATGTTAGCAGCTGAATCGGAATAACAAATAGTTATATGAATTCCAAACCGTTTTTCATAGCAACTTAAATAGTTTACAAGTGCCGGATAGCATAAATGGGCTACCAAAGATTTTTTCCTGGTAGCGCCTTTACAATACTATAGTAGCGTAAATACGGTACCGATCCTCCACAGATACAGCGAAATAAGCAATATATGCTTGTATGATATGCAGATATTTCTAAGCTGTATTGAATCTGTCAATATGTTCTTACTCATCATGTCAGTAAGACTTGGAAAAATCTCACCTGCTAAACCAAAACAAATACTATCTATACAGGAGATTTCTCCAAACAGTTCTGGCACAGCATTTACGTTAATCAATCAATGTCATAAAAATACTAGTGAAGAGGGCCTGGCAAGTGAAAAGCGCACCACGAGTTTGAGAAGAAAGGTTGAAACTTGCTGAATATCGAAAGAAGAAACCTGTGTGTGTCTGATTTTGAAGGCGATCGAGTTGCCCCAAGTCACTCAATCGTTTGATTATTTTCATGTTAAAGCTTACGTCATGGAAGCTTCTGACGTTTGCATGACAATATAAATATTCCCAAGTGTCACTCAAATATGTGTCAACAGATAACTTGTCGTAAAAACTCAAATTTCCATTTTGGAACATGACAACATTGCATAAAATACAGAGATAGTGTGTTGCTGTGCTATCCAATGCGCATTGTACACATAACGTGCATATATGCTTTGGCACTGCTTGGAAATCTTGCTGTTTTATCGCTACTTTTAGTAAGTTCCAATTTTCCAACAAAAAACTAAGAGACGAATACATTATAGAACTTTGGTAAAATGCCTGACTTCAATATTTGTAACCATTGAAGCAAATGTGGACTTTGACTATTTTCTTCATTGCAAACCTGGCAGTAGCTGACATGATCATAGGAGTATTTAAAATTCCTTTTTATTCCAAAGCTGCTTTTAGACAACGTTTAAATAGTCCTGAGCTAATGTGCTTTTTTTTCGACGGTACCAGTTGTACCTACATTGTTTAGAACGTCCAATATTAAAGGTAAATAATTTTAGCTAGTGTATCATTATTATCTGTAATTCGAGACAAAACAGGCTAAAATCCTAAACTTCAATGTACTAATGCTATCAGCAATAACAGTGCACAGATACAAAGCAGTTATGAGTTCACGACAAGCAGTTTCTTCAAACAGAAGAGCTTTTTAAGAATCTTGTAAATTTGGATGTTCGCTATTCTTCATTACATTCCCATGATGATGTCCTACGAGTAAGCTTAAGCATGACTATTTAACAAGTAAGAAAGAGATTTCAGTTACGCCTACTAGTGCACCGTGTATTTTTTCATTTTACTGATTGGTAAACTACATACATACAGATGGCACATTCACTCCGCATTGGAAAGAGTCCCGGTGGCTTTCTCCAGCCTTGTTTGCAATATGCAATCGAAGTCTCTTTTTCATCCTATACGTTTTTCCTATTCTCATCATTTCTGTGTCATAAATTCGCGAGCATACAGCTTTGGCGAAATAAAACTAAAAAAAACGTACAAAAAAGCTATTCTCCTAAGATACGAAAAGACAATTACTAAAACAATGGCTTTTGTGGTGATAATAGTTGTCCTGGGCTGGTTTCAATTTCAGACTTGCAATTTTGTCCATACTATAGTCCAATATATCAATAATTTTAGATATATAAATACCGTTCGGTTTGGCTTTCACTGGGTAGTAAATATTTCAAGAAGAATTTCAAATAGAACAGCTACTTGTCGGAGACTAAGAATACGGCCGAATAATCATTTATTCTATTCAGACGGTACCAATGTACTGAGTCTCTTAGACATTTGTCATTTACTAATAATGCAACTTTTTTGTATGTACAAATTGATGACAACCATACAATTCGAAAAATATAATCAGTGTGATTATCAAATGTCCAGTCATGCTATTTGTTTTGACAAAGTTGATTTCTTGATGCAAGCTACATCGTTCTTCACAGCGCTTGTGTGCTTCCAGAAAAAAACGTTGCTAGAAGCACTGTCTGAGGTACATTCTATTTCTTGAAGACAATGAAAAAGGATACCAAAACAGGTTTTTGTTTGTAAATAGGATTTTTTTTCAAAAAGTCTTTTTGTATTTTACTTTTTTGTTAATCGATATTACACGAAAAAACTTCTGCTTGAAATTTTTACGTCAAGTCGAATAAAAAGCTCAATATCAACGGTTGATTGAAGAATTTCTTGGAAACATACTTGGATGAAATCAAAATAAGAATATGTTATTTATTTTTTAGAAGAATCATTGATGTCAAAACACTCACTTATAGCAATCATTAGTTTCTGTTGAATATACACTTAGAAAGTAATCATTTGTTTTTATAGATGTCAGAAACACACCAGTTCAATAAACTTATGTTTGCATTGATGAGAATACGTCCATTTTCAAAAAAATCCTTTATACTGCGCGTAAAATTTAGGAAACATATAGGTGTCGAAACATCATATTTATCATCCATATGCCAACATGTCTGATTAAAATCACAATAAATTGCTTTTGTATGGAAACCGTTTAACAATACTGAGGATCAAAACTTTCTGTAAGCCTACAAACACCTGTCATGCCTATTTAATTTGTAATTTTTACTGACGCAAGTTTTAATGCAGAGAATTATTTGACTTTCTCGTAGCCGGAAATAGCCGGAGAGTCGTCAAATTGTACACAAGGTACAATTGCTGTAGACGAAAAATTAAAACTTGATGATAATTCTGCACATTTTCAACGTGAAAATTTATATTTCCGCATAGTATTTGGTTTCTAAATTCTACAAAACAAGGTCTATAGATACGTTTTATCAAAAACCATATCAAATATTTACTGTGGGCTTCATTAACAAAAGTATAACTTATTTCTTGGAACAAGTTATGGCATCATTCGAAAATTATTACTGTGTAAAATAAACGAATGTTTAATATAAAATAATTGCACGAATGTAGTGGTTGTGTAAACAATTTCTAAGAAGCACATTAAGCCTTTTATTATAAATTTTATAATAGCCTTTTATTATAAATTTTAACATATAAAGATACCACTATGTACAAGCATCGTGCAAGTGTAAATAGAAGCAGTGACATATTTCAGTTCATTTATTTCCGTATTTAAGTGCTAAAATGACGACAACAAAGCAGAACAGAAGTAATAGCACTTTAAACATATTCTGAAAAATTAATATGAGTAAAAGTGTAAATTGTCGTTTAAAAAGCTGAACTAAGTCTGGCTGGCGATATAAAGAGAAATTGTAGTACTTCGTAAACAAACAGTTTTATGCAGTACAGAGAATGTATTCAATATTTAGCTCTTATTTTGTGGTAAAAACCACGACTGTGTGGTAATGTTATGACACGCAATGTGTGGTAGAGCCATTTGTTCCCGTGAAATGCCTGAATTCATTAATGTTTTTATTTAACTTTTTAGATAAAATGAATCCATGCAGAAATTTTATATTTAAACTTGCTTTATATTTTATACGCACGTGCTCTTATGTATACGAATTTATCCAAATGTGTGCTTTTAAGAAAATTTATGCATAAGAAATTGCGTTATCATAATTCTGTGCAAACTTCACAGCTCAGACGACGATTGTCTTTCTTGAAGTTTCTCAATATAAATTATATTACTGTTTTTCTTCCAAGGTTTTTATTGGCAAGCTGAAAAATGCGTCAGATTTGTCAAACGTAAAATTACATATATTTTTTCTACTTCTTGAATACTTTCTTTTTCGTGGTTAATTTAACGGCTGTATAAAAGCTCCATTATTTAGCCACATGTACTCAGACTGAAAGCCGTTTAAATGTGTTGCCATCTTAATAAAGCGTTTAAATTTCAATGGAGTTAGCCTTTTCAACTATTTTAAAGTAGCGATTCTCGTATGATATTTGGCCTACGTTGGATTTTTAGTGATAATACTTTTCAAATTATTTCATGAAGCGTATGTGTTCACTATTGACTTCGCAATGTCAACACAAGCAGAAATCGATTTGAAAAAGATGGAATCCAATTACCAATCAGTGCACATCAAGGAACCTATAATAAAGTAAAAGTACTTTTCATATGTATCCATTCTATATACTTTAGAGTCCTTGCAAATTTTAAATTGTCTAACTATTCAAAAGCCTTTCTTAGTACATTCAGTCTACAAATCTGTCAACATTGAATTCTTAAAGCGATTTTCTTGTTTTTTTTTGTAAAACTAACGAAGATGAAGATAACTTCGGAATATACATCAAAATTGAACTAATTTTGTAGCCATTTATCTGTACAAATTCAACCTGACGAGTAGCAATTTGTGAACAATCAAGGGAAATTAACATTTTTTAATGCCGTAAATTGACATAAAATGAAATCGCTAAAGCTATTCGAACCAGTTCCTACCATCTGTTTCTTCATTTAGTTTATATTAAAATGGTTACAATTGTCTCATTTTTTTGGCTTCTGGCAGATGCAATTTTTTTGAAATTTAATATTATGCGAGACTAATGCTGATTGTATTCGTTAAGTGTACTTTCAATTGATCCAAATAAAGTGTACGCTTCCTTTGCAAAAAAATTATTTCCACATTTCTGTTTAGATTTTTCACCAGCTAAAATATGGTGTCCACAGTTTGAAAAAGACGAATCTTTGTTAATGTGATTCAAGCTTCAGATTTTAAAAAAATGCAAGATTTCTTGTCTCAGTGATCATTTACCAACTTAATCTAGAAAAACCTAAAGTAACTCGCAATATGCTTTTAGGAAAACACGAAGCACTTGATACCCCGGTGCATCATGATTCCTGAACGCTGCTATCTTTCTTAACAACACAAGAGAGAATTTTGTGTTTGCAAAACTGTACAACTTAACAAACTTAAATTTATATCACGATTTAGAGTTCATTAAATCTAACGACTTCTTTCTTGGCATTACATGATAGGTTTTGTATTTTGATTTGCCATGTTACAAACGTACTTCGTTTGTTTGTTGGGTTTCCATTTTTGCTACGACTCACGAGATTCAATTATGTAGAATTATATATAGTTCATGTTGCTTTCTAAACCACGGAGTACGTACTGCAGTCATTACTGAAAAATCGTTCATGTAGCTAGTGAAAATGGCCAGTAATACCAACTTGTGAGGCAAGTATGGCCTTAATAGTGTTGAAAGACGATACCACTTATAATTAATTTTCGTTAATAATAACTGTTTTTTATTTCTATGGGAGAACGTTTAAAGTAAAAATTGGATAAAACTTGTAATTGTACACCATCATAATACGTTTTTAAAGTTGGAGTAACTTGATTAATCCTAAGAATTTCAGATTTTTCCGGAACTGGAACAGCCATTGTGAAACTAGTGGTTTGGGAATATGAGTACGTCATTTCGTCTAGTTTTATTTCATGCCGACATGCAATTCTCGCTGGCAGTCCAACAGCTAAACTTAATAACCAAACTAATTCACGTCGAACTATACTATTCATATGAAATACTTTTGAAATATTCGTGCCCACACAAGTCAAAGTGTTGACCTTTAAGTTTTTCTTTCGCTTACTAGTCGTTTTTTTAGCCGTGTCCCATTATAAACACCTAAGACACAAATTTAAAATTTGTAAAAATAGCCTGTAGTTTTGGTCCAATTCGAATACAACAAATGTTTAGCATCTAAACGTCCATAGTATTGTTTTAATTGAACTTGGTCTGAGTTACCACTACCCGGAATAATATTTTTTTATAAATATACCAAATGATTTGGATGGCAGCTCTTTAGCAGTTAGACTGATACTTTTTTTTAACGCACCGAGAGGGAAAGTTTACTCCCTAACGCTGACATGATCGATAGCTTTCACTTCAGTTTGTACTATATACAATCAATAAGTGGTTTGGCACCCACAATAGTTTTCTTATCAGTTGATTTGCTGACGTTCTAATGGAATTCAATCTCTGGACATTTTTTAAATCACGTTACCCAACATTTTAACGGAACTAGTTTTATATTTGCACGGAGCTAGAATTACTTCTTTTGACAATAAATACTACCCAACTCAGAACTGATACGAACAAGATACTGTTATATCGTATTGCAGTAGCTCACATTACATGCATATCAAGTATGTAAACACCCATAGCAAAAATCCGCCACTTCCGCATGTTTTACATGCAGTTTAATAGATTTCATGTTAAATTAATACCACTGACTTATTTGAAATAAACTTGTTTGCTTTAACTTGAACATTTCCACAGAATCGGGTGGTGCAATTTAAACCCCCGTCAATGATTTTGAATTAGGATTTCAATGGTTTACTCGAATAAACATTGTATTTTAGAGTTGTATTTTAATTCCCATCATAATGTTATGTTGTGTGTGATTTAACGTTGTGTCAATACAAGCTCTGTTTAAATGTACAATGAACCATCAAAAATGCATTTAATGGGTAAACAAATACTGTTAAAAAAATGGTGCTTTCAGATATATTTCCTTTAAAATGTTAAAAGAACTGCAATCAAAGTCGTCTTTATATTTCCATACACACCATACCATTGAAATGATATCTTATGAATCTTGTCGAACATAATTGTTAAGCATTTTCTGCATCCTTTGACTACTGATAAAGTAAATTCTATGAAAATTTATATTACAGGCACTCCACGCCCACACATTGATATCAATCTTGTTGTTTTAATCTTTTCCTTTGATATATGATGATAGTTATATATTATGTTTGGGAAAACTTTTTTAAGGTACTTATTTAAAGAATGAATACAAATAAACACATATGTAATTAAATCCTACAAAAATATAAATCTACGTTCGTAAGAATAAGCTATTGTTATACACACATATATTGGGCAACGCAATATGCACTTATTAAAAAATGCTATAGCACCAACTGTAAAACAGTAACAAATTTTCCTATTTTTGCTATTGGTTTGCCTATTATTATTCAATAAAGGTTTGGATTTGAGATGCATTCAACTCAAATTTAAGTAGTTCACACCGTGAGTTTGACATGTTTACAGTTTTTGGCATCAAAATAATTTCAATAATCTCCTAATAATAAAACTAGATTAATGTATGTCTAAATTTTATGTTTTGATATTAGCTTTAGACATTCAACATTTTCCATGTCAATAGCCATTGATAACTTTCATATTTGATTACCAGTTCGCGTTTCAGATTCTGGATTAAGACAGAATATTTGTATCATGCCGACCTAATTTTTTGATTGCCACCTCTTAATTCAAGTCTAAGTTTATTTTCAGCAAGAAACGTACAAACATTTTTTAATTTTAGAAAAAATTATGAAAACGTTCCGAAAGCAAGTAATTCAATTCATGAAATCTCTGCCACATACTGTACATTTACATTGTCTATTTCTTGAACACAAATGACCATACGCCCATAACCTAAAATAAAATATACATCTTTATTATCCATACTTACGTATACGCCCATGGTACTGTTGAAACTACGAAGCAGAGTTTTCCAGTGCACTTCATCAACATATGCTCGATCAAAACTACTAACAAAGAACTGTTGGATTGAGCATCTGGTTGACTTAATTGCCCTTTAAAGTAAAATTTGTTTCGATGCTGGAGACGTATTTCTAATTATGCAGAAATATATAAGACGTAGTGGAGCGGTGAACCGAATTGCAGAAGAAAAAAAATTAATTTTGCATTGCTGAGCTAGTTTTTAATTTCATTCTCAAACAGACATTCAAATAATTATCATGTATACACCAATTTAGTACCATATACTTATATTACTTAAATACTTTCTTAGAATTATACTTACCATAAAATTACAAGGGCTAAATACTAAAAAACATGTATAGCAACCTAGTACTTGGACACGGTTTTAACGGAAACCGCGTTTCTCAAGTTTCTCGTCCGACTAAAACAGGATGCTGTCTTCCGGCGAAATTCTTCCTTAAACTTTTCATTGTAAATAGCATAAATAAAAGGATTGCAACAAGAGCTACTCATAGCCAACCAATGAATGGTAAACCAAACGATGTTAATGAATCTGAAATTATTAATTGAAGGTATAACAGTTTGGAGAAAATTGTACATCTGAAACGGTAACCAACAGATGCCAAACATGAGCACAACAACAGCCAACATTTTTGTCACTTTCTTTTTGTTTCGAAGAATAATGGCATCTCGGCTTTGCTCGACATTTCCTGGGGTCTGATTGCGCCACAGGTGAATACCCATTCGGATGTAAGCTACAGAGATGATGAGGACAGGAACAACATATTGGATGAAAACTAAGCTTTGATTGTACACAGCAAACAGAGTTGGTGAAAGCCACCGAGCATTTCTGCAGTAGGGAGTGAATGTGCCGTCTCTGTGAAAGTAGTTCACCAACCTGTTTACGAACACATGAAATAAAAATACCAATTTTATAAATGTTTCCGTATCGTATGTTTGTAGCCTTATAATGTTTGAAACTCACTCGAAGTCCATGAACGTTGGAATTGAATGAAGAAGAGCAAGCAGCCAAATCAGCAAGATTGTCAGGAGAGCCTTTGTCTTTGAAGATTCAGCATGAAATGGTTTCATTACTGCAACGTATCTGTGCATTGCAATGGCTGATAACGTTAGCACGCTCACATCCACACTCAAAGCCTGGTATATATAAAAAAAAGTTGACATGAACAATGCGTTCATGGAATAATTTTGTAGCTCAAATGGTTATTTTTAATAACCTGAACAAAAGGACAGATTGAGCACATAATTTCTGGAAGATCCCATCTCTGCTTCAATGCCGCTTGAAAATGAAACGGAATCGTGAAGATTGCAATGATCAAATCAGCAATTGCCAGGTTTGCAATGAAGAAGTTGGTCAAACTCCACATACGCTTGGCAGGCTGAAAATGATAGTAAGTTTTTGAATATTATTAGCGAAATTTACCAACTATATAAAAGGCATAAAAACCTGAGAAATAATTTTTGAAATAAACCAGTCTTACCAGTACAAGCCACAAAACCGCAAGATTTCCAAGCAGTGCTGTTGCACATATTGCACTATAAGCGAAATATAAAATTCCAGCTACCCAATCTTCAATTTCGTACAGAGTTTGTTTGTTGCTAGACTTAAATCTGTATTTCAAAGTCTCGTTAAGTGAAACAATGGCAGTTGAGATTTCACTTGTGTTGTAAAAATCCAGCAGAGTATCGTTAATATCCTGATTTTCCATTTTAAATGCTGATTAACCGAGCAAACAGGAACTTATAAATAAGTGAAATGATTGGGATAACTTAAACAATATGTGAAATTTTTGGGAACACAATTTGCATTACAACAGCTAGAGAGCAACTAAAATGTTTCCTTCACGATGTTCAGGAGACTACTGGAGACGAGAAAGTCAATGCTTTACTTTTTTACGAGGCTCACAGGTTGTACGACATCACGACACAGTGAAAAAAAACCTGTAAAAAAGAACGGTACACTACATGATAAGTCTATACGACAGGATATAGTCTGTTTATCAGAGCAACTCAAATGTTGAACTTTATTTCACCAAGCTCGGGAGACTACTGGAAAGTAGAACTATGAATCTATTCTACTTTACTCTGCGAGCGCTACTAAAACGTAGGCAGCAAAATCCAACGGGGAAAGATATACTATTCTTCTTCTAGAATAGGATACTTTTCATGTTGTGTGAGGTTTAAGTATGGCATTTCAGTATAATTTCAGATTGGGAACTAGAATTCATGCACATTTTCATCAAATACGAAACAGTTGCGAAGACTTTTTTTTGGAAAATTGATACTCGTCGCAACGCGGGTCTGCTTTTTCATCGATTCAGTGGAGCAGAATGGTGGAATTTAATAAAATTTTGCCAAAACTCTAGAAATTACGAAATGTAGAAATAGCACATTCACATTTGCTTCATTTTTACACACATGTGTACGATTGTCGAAAAACTGATGTAAAATGAACATATGAGTGCGCATTCATACCTAATTTAATAGGTGACTATACTCTTGTGCAAATTTACAGAGATCCGACGACTAAAATTCTATTTTAATTTTTTTCTGTTCTTCTTCTCGAAAACTTTAGACAACATTTTGCGAAAAAAATATCGAAACGTATTCAAGTTAAAATTTGTGCACATTTGAGGTGTATATGGTCAACTAGTATGCGTAAAATTTATTTTACAGCTCCATACGCGGAACAATGTATATTATACGAAATTATTTTATATCAAAAGTCAAATTTCTCAGTCGCCAACAGCATATAAATTTTGAAGGTTAAATAAAATTTCTAGAAGCTATTTATTATTATGTGTGTCATAAATAATGCTGCCAAAACTAGTAATAGTTTTGGTGAAAACGATTCTTTGAAATTAAACGCAATTGATATATTTGCATAGCCGTTTCGGGAAAACCAATTTGTAGATAGCTAGTAACTAGAATATTCGACTGTTTTATAATGCTAATAAAACTGTGGTATATCTTAGAATGCTTAATGTATTTAGTAACATCAAAGTTTATTAATAAATTATTTTTCCGCTTGGATTTCTTTCTTCCGGACGAAAACTCAATTCAGAGCACCTACACACATTACCTTTCACAATTACTTATAATTGTAAAATATTCTCTGAAAGTGGTTTTTAAACTACCACGAGGCGTTTTTTCAATTGAATTTTGTGAATTATAGGTTATCAAAGCCTTTTTATAGTAATATAAAGAAGCACTTCTCCGATTATTTTCACCGTTGACTTAACTAAACATAATCGTAAGCATTGCTAAGTGGAAATGTAAAGAATCGAGTTTCCATGTAGTACGTATCAACCGGCACATATGTAAGAGCGAGATATCACGTATGTGTAAAGGGCATTTGGAAAATAATCTATTTTAATAGGATTTATGTAATATACTATTTTAACATCTCATAGATTCTAAAATGAAAGTTCGTAGAAACTTTCTAGTCCCTAACTATTCAAAAGCAGCTCCAAGTATCCTTTATTCCACAAAGTTATCAAAAATTGGTGTACAACATATTACATTGCATGTAAATAGTCCTAGTAGTTCGACACATAAAATAGGATGATGCTCACAATATTTTACTCCTTTCCAAGACATTTTGATTACTAGAAATTTTTGATTCTATTTTTTGTTAGGAATTCCTGAAACATTTTTTACTTATTGCTTTTTCCTCAATTTTTATCGATAAAGGAGTCCAACAATGCGTCCAATTTACACGGAAATTTTATTAAAAAGAACTAAAAATAGCATTTGTACGGATACAAAATCATGAGTTCATACTTCATTTCAAATGATATATTTATAGAAAACATCAGGCATTCATATGGGATTAATATTTGAGTCATATTTAAGTATGCTGTCTGCCGAATCTCATTTTTCAAAGTTTGCTGTTTTACGAAAAATGTTCATTTGTATGAGTACGAATATGTAGGTAAGTCTGTGCTTTAATTCACATACCTGCTGAGGCATGTTTGTGTGTCACACTGTGGAGTGGCTTGGTTTTTATTACTACAGCAAAAATATACGCTAATGCACATGACGCAAAACAAACCTGAGTTGGTATAAAAATGTTATACGAATTTGAGCTCTGGCATACCATTTTGAAGCATCGAAATAAATAGAACTTTTCAAACGTAACAAGTGAAACATTTTGCAAGTGAATGTATTTTTAATTCTAAGCTTAATTCAATTTTATATACGGTTTGCTTGAAAAATGAATAAAGTATGTGGTATTTTTAGAGATTTTTTTCGAACTGAAATTCGTGACGTGTGTCCTGATATAGTAACTTCTTAACATGTCTAATTAAGTATGAAAAAACTGGTTAACTTTTGTGTTAAATATTGAATAATATATTATGCAACCACGATTTTCACAGGCTCGATTAGTAGGATTGTGTGTCCACTACTGAGTAGTCGTAATAACCTGTAAGCGTAGAGCAGAATTAAATGTAAAAGTTAATTTCCATGGAGTTGCTTCTTTTCTGAAAATGATATGCACGCTCATTCAGAACATTATCTTTTCAGGGTTGAATGTGCAGCACCAGTGAAGTGAGGAGCAGGCAAATTACACAGGCATTTTTGCACACACTGAAAAAATTGTGCTAATTTCAGTCATGTTTCTTTGGAGAATAGTTTGCAAAATTACCTAACCATTTTTCTCGTATCGTCACAAATTATTTTGTAATTACGTCAAAACTTTAAGAATAGCTTCAGCATTTTAAACACCGGATTTGATAGTTTTCTTTGTTTTTCTTTGGAATATGGCAACCTATTGCTAAATTTTCTGTCATTCGGCATCCAAGACGTTCTCATTAGTCATGTTTGAGGTATTTAATGATGGGAAGTTTTTATTTTGCATTTGGTCTCATATGTATGTATCTTTCTTTTGTCAACCCATCTTAAATTTTAAATATTTTTAAGAGGAGTTTGTTTACGAAATTTTGGTTTTTAGAAACCATACCAACAGCCATGTCTCTATCGCAGTATACTTCAAAAGTTCCGAAATATGTGTACTATAAGTTAACGGTCAGGTTAATTCTGTCAAAGAAAAGTGCACCAATGGAGTTTGTCCTGCGAAACACAAAAGATAAAAAATGATTCAGTTTTGTTATTTGTTTAATTGGCCTAACATTAAACTGTTAGTCAAACGTTTTATAAGACTGGCAAAATAGAGAAACCAGATGTTGCCTTCATATAGGTAATTTATCTAGCTAAATCTTTCTAAATCATTACGGTAAGCAATAGAAGGCAATATATCACGTGGCAATTTGTGTTTTTTAATGCGACATTAAAAACATGAATGGAAATAGTTGCTCTTAAGCATACATTAGTTTGATAGTTATAGTAACCTAAGATTACATAAATGAATCCTCCTTCACAAAACTGAAGTACTATGCTTTCAACACAAACAAAAATTCTTTGAATGCAGGCTTTTTGTGATAAAAACCAGGAATGTTTCAAAATAGTATCACACAAAGGGTATGGGTTATGTTTTTCATTAATACCGTTCTGTGAATTTTCTGAACAGACAAGTTATAAAATTTCGTAAATCCTTTTCAATAAAATGAATCCCTACTGAGTTTTTGTGAACATTTACTTGTTCACATTTCATACACGTGTACGCACATATGCCTATAAATTTATTCGAAGTTAGCACATTTGAGTGCCTTCATACGTAAATGATTGCGTGATCATACTTACTTATATGCAAACTTTACAGCTCAAAAGGTATAGCCTTTTGGTGCCGCTCCGAGTCCAGGATGCCACTATGTGGAAAATATTCGTAATTAAGTGCAAATTAAACAGCCGTACTCATTTTTCTGTAAAACGAACATTTGACATACTTGTGATTATTCTGCATCTAGCCCATTACATTACAATAGTACTCTGCATGTTAGCTATTTTAATATACATGATAAGTTATTAAAAATGTTACCTATTAAGTGATTGATCAGAGTTAAATAGATCGTTTTACTGAAAATTTTGTAAATTTTATTTTAAAAAGTCAAAATTTCGTTTCTGTTTTGACTTCAGATAAGTCCAATGACCATTTGATCGGAATGGATATCACCAAGAAGCGTATCTCAAACTGCTTGTATGTTTATTTGGTGAAATATTTAAATTACGCATATTTTTACTGACATTTTGTCTAAAAATGTCTCTTCGTGATTCAAATTATGCGTATTTAACTAGGAATTATGTCTTGTAGCCTGCAAGCAATATCACACATAAGCAAGCATAGGGCTAAACGCAGCTAATTGATGACCATGTGAAATGTTCGTTATACAGAAAAATGAATGCGGATATTTAATTTGCACTTAATTACGAATATTTTCCATATAGTGGCATACTTGACTCGGAGCGGCACCAAAAGGCTATACCTTGTCAGACGAATAAGCTTCTTTCTTCTCCAGTTTTTTCAATTTCTTTCCTGGAGTTTTTCGTGATAAAGTACGTTGCTCTTTTTAACACGACACAATAAAAGCCAGGCGTACTGAATGTAATATTCTCATCCATCCTTTCATGACTTTTTTTTTGGATTTCAGCAAAAACGTATTAACGGCTCCATAGAAGCTCGTGTATTTAGGCACGTGAACTGTTCTATGTCCAAAGATTATATCCAATTTAAGGCTGCTCACACATACTGCCTTTTGTAATATAAACGAAATGAATTGGTGAATGTTGTTTTTCAACCATTTTAAAGTAGCATTTTTTGCACTGTATGTTTTGTATAGTTGATAGAAATTGTTTTTGGTATTTTTGTTCAGTCGTGTTTAAAAAAATTGATTAATCATGGTCATTGTTATCAAAGCCATAAGTATGATTTCAATGAAAACGTTAATGGCGGGAAAAGAATCCAATTCAGGCGACACAAAATATTAAAATTTGCGACACATCTCAGTCATGCAGCCAACATATTGATCTAATTAAAGATTCACCAATTTTCATTGGGGATGCCCAGAAGTGAATATTCTTAAAAATTCTCAAGTAACCAATTATTTTAGAAGCCTTTTTAACCGTGTCAAATCCTGCAAAATTTTCAAATACGTTTAAATAAAAAAAAATTTTCTTGGTTAAGTAATAAGTCTGACGGATATGCAGACTATTTCCGATTGCAAAGCTAAATAGCATGGTATAAGCCCCGAATTCGATTTGACAAGGTCTAAGTAAGTATTAAATCTGTGCTAATATATGTATATATACATATGTGTGCTAAATGTGTAAAGTCTAATAAATATGTGCCCGGTCAGAGAAAATTAAAGTTTCATTAAGAAAAGCATACCATACTTGTAATCACCCAACAGCTAGACATCACTATCAAATTCATTTACATCAGTAATTAACAATTTACTTCAAGTAGAACTCCTTATCGAAATGCATTTGTAGCCAGTCCAATGGCCTTAGTTTGAAAACCCCATGGTATATATAATTTATCATGTCACGCGTATTAAATTGAAAATTTGGTGGAACAAGTTTGTATGCATAGACATTTCGGACAATTGCTATGCTGCATTGTATCACGACATCGTTCCATTTCAAATGAGTTTTTGCTCGTTGGAATAGCGTTGCATATATTTTAAACTTGATTCTTATTATTCTACGAAATTTTATGCCCGAATGAAATTGCTTACCAGATGTTCTAAATTCCAAAGAATTCTATACAAAAATATACGATGGAATACAAGCTGACAAATTGCTCATGTAATGTCTATTGCTACGAGAAATATTTGGTAAAGTGTATATGTTTTCACATTTACCTGTGCCTCAAAGACCCTACATTATTGATCTCTTCAAGGTTAAAACCAAATAAGCGTATTATTTTATGCATAATTGAAGTACTCAATTGAATGGTTTCCTCCTTTAAAATTTAGTGTTGTTTTGTAATACGGTGAAAAATAATTTAACTAATTAAATATCATATGTCTAACTTCCATTATACGTTCGAATAATGGAAGTTATTGTAATGTATTATAATAATGGAATATTCCCTATACTGTCCACTTCCCTTAATTTTACTACTTTAATGCGATTAGAAAACTCCAATATGAAACAAATGTTGATAGACATGTATGAGTTTGATTTTTGTATTTGAACGGCTTCATGCCTAGCAAATACAATAATTGCTGGCTTTTCTACAAGGCTAAACTATTCATATGCCTACAATTAAGGTCACGATCCTCTCTTACTAATTTGAAAAATCTGATAACATAAGAACAGTGTTCACAATTTTATTATGCTCTAATGCAACTTTGAAATCATCTGAAAATAATGTGCTCCATTTCTTTATTCATGCAATTTTATTGGATGTTACTCCAAATGATGAGGCAAAAACACGGAACCATTTTTATTTGGCCTTCGAGCATCGACAACACTCCATCGACGTTGTTAGCTATAATAATCTCATTAAAAGTTTTACCATCAAAAAGAAAGTTGAACAATTTTGTTGAGTATTAATCCCTCTCTCTATTGTACAATTGCTATTTATATTGACTTGGATTAAGCCGAGTCAAATTATCATGTAAACTAGTACGCAACGTATTTTTACGTAGTAAATTTTTCTATTCCTTTTCTATTTTTATTTTCAAATATATCACGTATGCAATATGTTTAAGAGAAAAATTGCAAACTACAAAAGTTTGAACTTCCAACATCTTTATATTTTCGACAGATTGTAATGAAGCTGACACAGCGGCTTTTACCTGATTTTTTTTCTAAATGAAAGCATTTATTTTTCATGGCTTTATTTTGAGTGGGAATTCTTATTTGGCGATGCAAAGGTCCATTATTTGTGGAATGAAACCCATTTTATTATTTCTATCAAGAGAAAAGAATTATAAGTAAATATATTTGAAGTCGTTACATATTGACTATCCAAAAGTAAAAGTTCAAAGAAACATTAATAAAGAGAACTGTTTTCTTTGTAGTAAAAATGTCTGTCTATAAAATCATTACTAATACTAGCTGGAAGCTCAGATGAACGATATTTGGGAATACTTGGTATTTTAATCAAGACGAACAGAGCATACATCATAAGATATTACTACTATTTTACTTTCTTCTCATGTTTTTTTTCCAGTCCTTTATTTTTTAGTTTACTTACAAACATATTGTGTCAGTTGACGTGAATAACAACCTTTAAAATTCTTTGAGGAATATAAATAGACAAAATTTGGTACAACCGCAAAAAAATGACCTACTCTAAAACCTCATTTCACTGCTGAAGTCACGGTATATCGAGCAGTTTTCAATCAACAGTTTCCACGTAAAAATTTGTTATCTGGGAATCATTTGTAAGTTTGTGATCCCTTTCCCATTACGGTTACGAAATATTGGTATTCGAAATTCATGTTAAAATTAATCATGGTTGCAGTCTGTCATGAATATTTTTCTAATAAAATTGGCCAAAAATAGTATTATACGTATATTTCTATAATTTTCCGTTTAGGTAACAATTATAATTCCCAAGCATTTCTTTGTCAACCACGAAGCATCATTTTAAATCTTTTTTTAAATAGGCTTAAGTTTTATAAAAACTTTTTATTAAATAATTATATCAAGTCCGGAAGAGGCACTGTGTTCTCGTTGTTTTGAGCTTAGGTGATATTTTAAAGTAGTTCAAGCGAAATATTTCTACAGCTCTTTTGATGTAATTTTGCGTAAAACTTGCAAGACAGATATGAGGAAATATGTAAATTGAGTAACCATCAACGGAGTGTTCTTAAAAAACGTTGTACCATTCAGTCGGTACCCTGTAAAAATCATGGAGCATTATTATCGTAATTTGCTTATTAGCATTCAAACTAAAGTTTGCTCCGCTACAGATAGTTTCAAAAGATATGTTTGACTATTCATTATATTTTACATTCGTTTTCAGTTCGTCACGTCCATTGCATATTTATATCAAATAAAGAAAGCATGTCGATATGAAATGCAAACTATACCGACTTCATAATCAACGAAAACTGTGATGACAACTTCGATGTACAGTTTAAAATACTGTCTCTATACTAATAGCTAGAAATAAAGTGAAGAGTTTTTCTATGTTTGAACATCTTTGAACGTTGCAATTTATAGTGTTACGCCAATAGGTAAAATAAGATGATGGTTTTATGATGAAATGGTGAGCATTTTGTTCAAATTATTTTACCTGAAGACTATTAAACAATAATTGCTTGGATACACTGAAAACTCAAATCGAAAAACTAATTTCCATAGTAGATTGAACTTCTTCATGGAATGGCATTCTCCTATTGAGAAACATGAGGCAATTTTAATATGGTTCATTTGAATAAGATTCGTTGCAGGTTCACAAAGAAGTTAAAGCTTGTTTTGCAGTAAATTAAATATAATTAAAGCATACAGAACATAAACTCTATTTTGTAGCAACATTTGGCGATTTTAAAGAAAACTACACACATCCTCTGTCTGATGAATTCAATTTGACTACAAATTTCTTTTCAAACATATCAAACCTTCCGTTGCCTTTCCAAACATTGTACATTACAAATCGGCGTAGGTAGAATAAACGAATTTTCTTCGTACCTTTGCTGCTTAAATATCATGTTTACGGTGTTTTTAATACTTTTGTACAGAAAAGAAACTCTATTTTAAATCCTAATGGGCAAAATTCTGAATAAATTCGTTGTCAAGATATATATGAAAATACATACATTACATTACATTACATTACAATACATTATTCAAACCACAGCTTATATTATTTGCTGAAAATGATTTCTTAGCATTTCTTGTATCCTTTAGAATCTATTTATAGGTAAACTTCAAAGAAAAACATGAATAGTACAAGTTTCACACAAACAAACCTGGTTTTGAATCTTGTCGCTCGAATCCTTTCATTTGATGCGTGATGATGATTGAATCAATTAATTGTACAACTTAAAAACCATATAAGCATATATATGCGCAATAAATAAATCTTATTTGATACAAAATAAAATTTTACGTGTCACAAGTTTGAATCAAAACGATTAATAATAATGATCAGCTTAAAATAGCTTGAGCTACCATAGATATAAGAAATAAGACTTCGGAAAAATATTATGCATTGAAAAAGGAAATTTTTGTATAATTTTGAGTTGTAATCATTTGTTTATAGTTTTGCATTTTACAGAAAGAAAAATTCTGATCTACCGTTCAAAGTTTAATTCAGTTTTTCTTCAATGTTGAATGGTGAACTATAATTTTACCATAAACTTACCTCGCTATACGTTGGAGATAGAGAACAAGTGATGCATAGTATCTTACAAGTCAGATGAAAACAGCCTGACAAAAGATAAAAAAGTAATAAAAAACGCAGCAGCGTATCTTCTTTTCATTAGTAGTAAACAAAGCTAGGTAAATTGAAGTTGTCCTTCACATTTGCTTGTTGAACACAAAAAAACAGAAAGCAAAGCCGTCTATTCTGGATTACTAAGTGCAATAGACCACAAGGTTTATAAAGCTTTCTATTTGATGTTTACTGTTTTTCGTGCATAACCCTTCGGGAATACTTCTTAATAAAAGTTACTCTCAAAATCTCACATCAGCTCAAATGATTACATATGTTATAAATATATAATGAACTCATAATATTTTAAAATCAGTACTTTCATAAATATTCACTTCCATGAAGGAAAATGATCTATTGATTCTTTCATGAAGTGTTAAAATTAGAAAAATACGCAAAATCGTCGACCGAAATGAAGTTATTTTATTACATTTCCTTAACTTAACCTTCAAAAATGACAGAATCCAAAAATACTCAAATCATGAGACATTCTGTGCAAAACGGTCCTAGTTTTACATGTTATCACTCGATTGTGACGTTAATGGTTATCAAATGACGAAAATAGCCTACAAAACGTTTAAAACATTACGTGTTCTCTGTGTTTCACCACCAGCCTACATATTTCTGTGTACAAAGTCTATAACTTATGCAATAATATAACGTAGCAAACATTTTTCTAGTATTTTGTTAATGAAAATTATAGTGGAAAATGTTTTTCTAATGTAAACTAGGTATGTGTATTTGCCTGGAAAATTCTTGATCTTATATGCGTAACATTTATTACTGCAGGCCAAAATATTCGGTCGTATTCATTAATAAGCTGTCAGCAAAATATTTTACTTGACAGCTTACTCTGAACTGACTGACAAAACAAGCAAAAATGCAAAGAAACGCTCACGGATGAACTCCTACACGTCGTTCTATGTATATAAAGCCATTTCCAAATTTCGACATTATTTGATTCTTTTGTGTCGTTCTTCTGAGATTTAGTCGAGAAATTGACTAGGAAATTGAGCAATCCATTGTACCTTGCAATTTAAAGTTTCGTTTATTTTAATCCTTACAATAACATTGGTAATGAAATCATTCTGAAAGTATACCTATTTTAACATAATCATTCATCATAAATAATTAGAAAACTTGTAGTAAATAGTCGCATATGGTAATGTTCGTTGTTTCAGTCGATTATCATTTTCCATTGTTTGATTTGGTATCAAAACTATAATATATGTATATGCGTAGCTAATTTTCACTTTGTTTCATTCCAGACAGGATTGACTGCACACAACAAAAAGAGAGCCAAGAGCTTCCGATGCATCAGGCTCATCTCGAAACTACGAGACCGATGCTGCTATTCACTAATGCCATCAATATATGATGGAGACTGTTTTTCAAGAAAAAAGAGCAACAGCGTTCTGGCTTTCTCTCTGTAGTGAACAACAAGAGTTGGTGAAGGAAAGTTGTATTTCTTAGCTGCTTTTTGAATATTATAGGGCAAAAGTCGTGTATGTCATATTCTTGCTTTTACGGGTATTAAGTTGTCCCAAGTCACTCACAAGCTAGGGGAATTCTGTACATGAAGCTTACGTCATGGAATCTGCTGAAGCTAACGTGACAATGGAAATATTCAAAAGTTTTACTAAAATCACAGAAAATAGCATCTTTCCTTACTTGTCATCAAAATATAAATTTGCATCGGAAAACATAACAAAATTGTATGAAATACAGAGTTGGGGTATTGGTTGTCTATATATAGCGTACAATGCAATATGTACATTGGCACTTCTTGGAAATTTTATTGTTTTGTGGCTTGTTTTGGTAAGTTTCCATGTAATAAAATCGATCAATGTGATAATTTTATTGACGTTTTTGATAGATCACTGGTATCCTGGTATACTGGTATAGATCACTCATTATCTATAGGCATCCAAGCGAATGTGGACTTTGACCAACTTTTTCATTGCAAACTTGGCAGTGGCTGATCTGATTATCGCAGTTTTCACAATTCCGTTCCATTTTCAGGCTACTTTGAAACAACGTTCGGATTTACCTGAGCTAATGTGCTCTATTTGTCCATTCGTTCAGGTACATATATTTTTAGAATATCCATTATATAAAGAAAATATTATAATAGTTCTTCTAATTATCTTTAATTGGAATCAAAACAGGCTCTGAGCGTGGACGTAAGCGTACTAACTTTATCAGCCATAGCAGTGCACAGATACAAAGCTGTCATGAGCCCATTACAAGTTTCATCATCAAAACGAAAAGCTATTTTGACAATTGCGTTGATTTGGATCCTTTCCATTCTTCATTCAATTCCTATGTTTATGGACATTGAGTTAGCTTAAGCGTTATTACGTACCAATTACGCCAATGATCTATGTTTTTTTCAAAGCAGAACAAAATTTAATCATCCTTTTGATTTTACAGAGTGGTCAACTACTTTCATAAAGATTCACTCTATATTGTAAAGACGCCCGATGGCTTTGTCCAACTTTGTTTGCTGTGTACAATCAAAGCCTTGTTGTCATCCAATATGTTGTTCATGTCCTCATCATTTCTTTTGCTTACGTTAAAATGGGAATTCATCTCTGGCAAAGTCAGACTCCCGAAAACGTGCAGCAAAGCAGAGACGCTTTGCTTCTTCGAAACAAAAAGGAAGTGACAAAAATGTTGGCTGTTGTTGTGCTCATGTTTGGCTTATGTTGGTTTCCGTTTCAGATGTACAATTTCCTCCAAACTTTAATTCCATCCATCAAAAGCTTCATATACATAAATGTCATTTGGTTTTCAATTCATTGATTGGCTATGGCTATGAGTAACTTTTGTTGTAATACTTTCATTATGCTATTTACAATGAAAAATTCAAGGAGGAATTTCGTAGGCGAACTGTTATTTGAAGTAGATCGAGAATAAACCCACAACCTAATATTTCCATTATGGCATATCCACAGACTGAATCTTTTTGGCTAAATCTTACAAGTTGTTTGGTGTCATGAATTGTATCATAACAATTAAGTTTTTATGCAAAAATATAATGTAAAAGTTTTTATGTGATCTGTCAAGTAAACTTTTTCAATAAAATTGAATTGTTAATGTGTTCTGTTGTTCGAATGCATTGCTCTCTAATTTTGTTGGCTTGTATTTTTCATAGAAAAGATGCCGGAAGCTCTAGCAGAGATGCGCTCTATTTATTTGAAATTATGGGAACATTAAATTCAATAATGTACTGTAATTGCAAACTAAAAAAATATGGTAGTTTTCATGTTCATTTCCATTCACCTTAGATTCTATCTCTGTCTCTTTTTTGTATCGGATGTTTTTTTCCTTCAGTCTCACAATAAGCATAATATTTATGGTTGACTGACATTTTTCACGAAACAACCGTGGGCGACATCACAGAATTTTTTTTTATTAGAATCTAAAAGCAAGCAGTGTTTTAGAAATGTGTTAGCTAGGTTTTTATATTAGAAATATTTGCTGATAATATAACAAATTTGAGAGTTCAGTAAATATAAATTCGCATCAGCTGTCATGGATGTTTCTTCGTAAAAACTATTTTAGACTATTTTAGAAATCAGACTATCAGAAAGACTATTTTATTCAGCTTGGAATTATGCATCAAAGCAGAGGGAGCTAAATATCGTGTTTTTCTCATTTTGTTTAAAGATAAATTTGATTTCAAAACTTGCACTGTCAAACGCATGAAATCATTGCTCCCATTTTGAAAATCTTATAAACTTCATATTATGTGAAGAGATGTAATACTAGAGGAGATTGATTTTTTTAATTTTGGTAAGTTTTTAAAAATACCGTAGTATGCATATATAGTACAAGTATAAAAACACAGGTCAAAGGAAATGCAAACATGTTTGTGTTACATATATGCTAAAATGACAGCAAAAAGTACAACAAGGGCACATTTCAGGTATTTCGGAACAGTTACAATAAAAAGTAAAAGCATATTACTTTATAAAAGTGGGTATAACTTTTTGTTGTAACTATGATCTTATAAAGTCCACATCATTCACAAGAACTATACTACATCATACTATACAAATGTTATCAAAAGGATTTCCACTAGCTTTATTTTGAAGTTAACATCCGGCGCAAAAGTACGTTCGTTTTGTGAATGATTCCTGTTGTAATCATCGTGATGGCTCAACTTCGATTGGGAATTCCTCTCTATCAAACCGAATTTACTGGGAAAATGAAACTATGTAGACACGCCATTTAATGTCCAATTTCGGTCGCTTTTACTATTTATTGTCTCTTTTTTGTTTTTAGATGTATAATTTGCTTCAAAAGGTTTGGCTTGCAATATAAATTTTAGTTGCATTAATGTTGTTTCGGTTCTCATTTATTGTACACCTAGGAGTACGTTTTTGTTAAATATATTATTACATGGGCCTACTAAATGCCATGTAACATGAGTTTTATGTATGGTGACGAAAAATATCTACGTAAACTATAAACACGTTTTTTACATTCAAATATACCCTTGTAGTAAAATCGATTTCTTTGTTATAGGTTTTTATGGCATAGGTACTAATATGGCAAATTTTCTTTCTTTGTTTACAAAAATCTCAATAATGTTCTGAAATACTTGGTATTTCAATCAAGACAAATCATTGCTTTCCCCGGATTACCACAACAACAGAAAGAAAAATAGAATTTCATGTTGTATATTCTTTTCTTTTATGTATTCTTATGTGTCTTTGTTTTCAATAAACACAGAAATATATTCTAATTCGCTTTATTGTTATAATTTAAAAAAGTCTCAAAGTAAAATTAATTGTAAAATCAAAACGAAACTACTGAAGATCATCACAAATATATAAATACGTTCTTAAAATACAATAAACAGATTTCATGATACCAATCAGTTTGTTGATGCATTTGAAGAAACCATTGTGACAAAAAAAGTTAAAAATGTCTTGGTAGTGCTTATTGGTAATGTAATTAGGAAACATTATTTGATACTGCGAATATGCTAAACATTACATAAATATCAAAAAGAAGAACGCTTTTATTATTACATTCATAGAGTATTTTAACGATGTTTTGATACGTAATTAAAGTTATATTTGACAAAAAATACTTTAATTAAGCTTTATTTATGTGTTTGCTCCAAACAAATTATCTTTTCTTAATTTAAGAGGAAAAAGTTAGCTTATATGGAAGACAAATTAAATATGTATCCTTAATAAGCATTTGTTTATTTTTTCGATTACGGTATTGAATGGTGCCTCGTAAGATGTTCCAAATTTAGAACTATGTAGTTATGTTATATGTCCAAGGGAAAATTGATTACAATTCGTTTATTATGTGCATCAAATGTTTTAGTAGAAATAATTAGAGCCGAGCTATGTCTTAAACTAAATAGTTCACAATCTTGTCATTATATAAGGAAAGCTAATCAAATACCTTTAATTTAATTAGTTTACAAACATAACATGAGTAAAAGAAAAGTTCAATATAGAAATAAATAAAACAGAAGACCATTGAAGCCATAAACAGTACCGAATAATATTCCAATTTTAATTTTGAAAACTTACACTAAAAAACTTTTTGCAACACGCATCATAAGTTCATAAACAAATGCGACATTGTATTCACTTTTATTTCATAACCATACAAGAAGATTGACTTATGAATTTTAGTACAAAATCTGTTTTTGCACAAAATATTTGCCTTCGAAGCAAACCGTCGATGTTAAAATCTGCTAATGACATTAAATATTTTTGAAGAAAGAAAAGTCGCACAACAACATTTTGCTTTCGCTTGGCATAGTGCGTGACCATCCTGTTAAATTACTAAGCAAATCTAGAGATAAATTATTAACAATCTCAAGAGAAGAGCTAATTACACCAAAATCTGATTTACTTCTTAATTACCTACGTTTACACAATATAATTCCGAAAGAAATCATTGTTCGTGAAAATATCTCAGAAAATTGTCATGCCAATAGAAATAGTGATATATATGTAACATTTCCGTACTATGAAAACATACACAATTTTAAGAAATTTGTTCAAAATATTTTTATCAAAGAGTTGAATGCATGTAACATTGCTTGTTTTCGAAAATGTGTTGTGGATTTAAACGTTAATGTAGCATTCTCCATTAATAACTCTCTATCATGTATTCTCAAAAAACAATCATTATAAGTGAACCATAAATTGTATTAGCGTTCCCCAGAAAACCAAGACGAGAGACCGCCTGTCTGCTCTTTCCTTCCTTCCTACCTTTAATATGTACATTCTTATCCCAAAAAGCTTCAAGCTTACTCTATACACAAACAGCAACAACAAAACTCAGTAATAATTTTGTATCATTTTTAATCATGAGTAAGTTTAATTAATTAATTAAGTTATTTCAAGATATTTGGTGTTAAACAATCTATATATATTTTTCACCTTGTCATGTGATACGAATTTTTATATATTTATTTACAGGTTGATAAAAGTTGTAACTCAACAACTAGCTATGCCATTTTAAAAGTGTATTTTTTAAATTAAGTCCAGGTAGATTTATTATTTTATTTTATATGAATATATTTAAAAAGCCTTGTTTGAAAATTGTGTTCAATAACCTAAATTTTCCCATTCATTAATCTGTGAAATTTTATGTACATTCTCAATTACAGTCTGATGATGGAAAAATAAATCCGAAACGCGTTACTGGCGCATTGAACAAAAAGAAGTTAGTGGTGCTTTCCTCATTAAAAACTAAACCTCCCATAAATAGCCGAATGTCCAAAGGTCAAAGTTCAATTTATGTCAATTATTAGTAAAGTATCGATCAGCTTATCTGATCGAAACTACTTTTGTTTTACTTGCGCAGCTTCCCCCATGAAAGATATTTTTAGATTTTCATTTCATGTATTTGTTTTTGAGTAAGTTTGGATATTTTGTAAAACGGGTATAAATACAGCAAGTAATTTTGTAAATATTAACATTGTTTACCACGTTTGGGTAGAAGAAACACCAAAGCTAGAAATAGCAGAAAGGGATATTATCGACTATCGACGTACCGATAAAATTCCCAATAAAGTCCTGTCAAAGTTTAATTTACTTAAAGTACTCAGTGTTCACTATTTTATGGACTCATGAAGAATCAACATAACTATCGAAAGGCGTGAGTCCATGAAATTTCAAACTTTCTGCAAGAAAAAAGTCAGTATTTGTTGACAATGAAGAGAGAAAATGCAAAAATACAATCGGAAAATGACAAAACGTTTTATGAAATATGTATTAACGTCATTATTATTAATGTATACATATTACTATTCCTGGCTAGGCCATTGAAATCATTATTCAAAGCCATTCAAAGCGTCTCATTTTCAAGCTTTTCCGAAACAACGTCAGAAACTTCTTTAGAAAAATGTGCTCTATTCGACGGATTCCGTAGATTATAACTACTATATCAGAAAACCGATTGAGTCGATAATTACGTAGTTTGATTTGCAGAATATCTTTCTAGTTTGACTAATTAAGCATATACTATTGTACTTGATTGTAAGTGTACACTTTCTCTGCCAGCAATACCAGTTAAAAGCTGCACTTATTTGATTACGGGTTTCGCGAAAATCCCTTGATTAAATTACTTACATTTCTTTATTGCAGTCACATTTTCACGGATTATGTGTAAAAGAAAATATTTTAGGTACGAATTACGTCAAAGATCTTTGATTTTCGAGTATTGTAAAATTAAAGTACGTTTTTCTTTTCATTTAGTGGTCAACTAGGTTTACGAAACCCGTACATTCTTTGAATTCTCCAAAAATAGCCTGTGAAAATTTTCAGAATTGATTTGTTTGTACAAACATTAAATATGGATGCGTTTACTGCCAGTGGTTGCATGAATATACATATAAATATGTACCAAAAAAATCTGCGTTTTTTCAGATAAACGTGGACGTGAGCGTGATAAAATTATCAGACATTGCAATTCATCCGACAAAGTCGTCTAAAACCTTTTCATGGCGAATAATCAAAAACGAAATCATTTGGTCTAAAGTATACCATTTAAAAAATCAAGTTCGTTTATTTGTCTGTTTGCAAAACAACGGAACAAACCTACGTCAGATGTAAGGAATAATACGCGTACGTTAAACTTTCGTACAATAAATTGTTCTTAGAAGTTGTAAATCCTATTATTACTAGCTCTTTTCGTATTACCATACAATGGATGTTAATTTATTGGTTAACATTCAGTACTTTTCGTTGGAATCCACTTGTTAAGCCAGTTAACAAGGAAACGTTCAAGCAAATAAATTGTTTGAGAATGGAATATCTCGGAACGATATATTAGACGGTGTGAATCAAAATAGTTAGCTCTAGAAAATGTGTCTAAATAGTCTCCAATATTTTTAATATTATTGTGCTTTAATGCTCTATATTTAAGCATACTTCATTTATTAAACTCGTCGACTAAATTTTCTTTTCGAAGAATCTCTGGCTTAGTCCAGCTAGTTGCGTTTGTAAGTAAACGCATACCCTACCATCATATGTAATTTTACTCCGAACAGTTTTTGGTTTATTCCATGAATAATCAGTTTATGCAAGTGGAAGGCTACAAGTACTATCTTAACGATAAAAGTACATACCTACCTGATTTACTACGAAAATCAAATGCGTATATTATTTACGTATTTGCGTACGTATTTTATACCATAATGAATAATTGAATTAAAATTAATTCGTTATCTTTTAGCTAATGATCAGATTTGCGAACTAAAGATCCTTAAGTTATCATTAGTCTATTTCCAAAATTTATTGACGTAAGCGAAAAATTACAAAAAAGTCCTTTAGTTGAAACCGATTACGTTTGAAGATGTGATGGTTGATTGCATGCGAGTATAAATAAACAAGTGAAAACTTATTTGAGTGCCCGTTGGAATGTTTCAGTAAAGTTATTCACCCATTACACATGTTAAGCTTAATAAATCATATAATAAGATGTACTACTCATGTTTCAGACTGCGGATTACGGCCAACGCACAACAGTATTTTTCATCAAGTAAAGTTTGATACTACGATATACCTTCTGCATATCAATTTCAGGGCTAAAGGACTGATATATAATACTTATTGTGCCGTTGTCTGCTGTGCACTTATAAGACACTCAATTTTAGTTCCATGAGTTTTTATGTAGCACTACTTGAAAGACTTCGACAAATTGACTGCAGACTACATTGACAAACAAGTGACCATGACATTAGATATAAGAATGCACAACTTGTTTGAAATTAAAAATTCTAAACCATTCGTTAATAAATACTCCATTTTTAATAGTGTTTTTCTTTGAAACGTTGAAATTTTTAAGTGTGGACCCAACATCGTTCACCACGATACACATACATAAAGAACAAACTAAACTCTTTCATTAAAAAGCATCTAATTCGAATTTTAGGCATTTGTTTTGGTATGGGAAAAAGTTAAAGATGTAAAATTAATTTATGAGACTATCCGAAGATTGAATAGTTATACTGTAATACGTTACGTTTGATGTATGTTTAGGTATTTTATTATTTACTTCACTTCCCTGATTCTTACTTTTCTTTGCATACCATGTTTTCCCCTTACACGAATTGTGTGAGGTATAAACGGCTACAACCTTATGATTCCAAACCGAGCACAAAGAAGTTTTTGCATTGGTATGTTTTAAATTATGAATGCATGCGAGCACTTACACGCCAAGCTTAACTAAGTTATAGTTAGATTTGATTGCATTGATAGTTTTACCAGCCTTTCTGGATCTAAATTTTGAGAAAATGAAAAACCTCTCCTAGCTGGCTTCAGTTTGCTGTCAGGATTTGCTTGCATATTATTCTAGCTGTCAGTCAATGTATATCTTGTATATTAATGAGAATAATATTTTCACGTCAAGCAGCATTATTTACACAAGAACTTTTGTTTTAGTCCATGTTGCCTTGTATACTCAGACGTTTCGTGAAATTACAAACTTCCAAACCAAACTCAAAGGTTTCTCTTGCAGCCGGGGATTTGCATATCTAAATTACAGGCTTGTTGTAAAGTCAAAATTAACTACGAGAATTTTTTTTCAATTAAATATCTTAGTTACCCGAATGTTCCACTGTGCCCGCAATTTACTGTTTTTGCAACAAATTATTAACTGGAAACCAACAAAAAGTTCATGTCAAACCGCTGAATACAAGAAAATGTTTACCTGAGTAATGGACCTTGCATACTTTCGCTTTACTGGTTTTATTTATAAAATAAATATGTGTAAACTACATTCATTGCAAGCTTTTGAGAGACAAAAAATGTGTAAACTTTGGCCCATGCATTATGCATTTGCCTATAAAGTTGATTTCATCGACCATCAGTAGTTCTGAGCGTAATATGTTTTACTTAATATTTAATTTTTATACGATAAGTAATTTAATGATACAACAGTAAGTTTGAGTCGTAAATTTCATACGTTTGCCATTGCCATTTAAGTTCTGCACAATTTGGTTACGAGCTTTTCTGTTTTTTTGACGACACAAAAATTCAAAATTAAAGACAGTCTCAATTTTCTTACTGGTACTCTGGGTATAGCATACTATTAAATAGAGATGGTGTCAAATCATGTAAGAAAATTTTGACGAAAGAAAATTCCACAGAAAACTCTTTATGCGAGCATTGGATTGGGTATATTTTAAACGAGGCATATAGTATAAGTAATAAAGTTTCCAGAAGTAGCATTCAGACACGTTTAACAAATGCTTTGATGTTACGTTTATGTATTACTGATTCGTTTGATGCATTCTTATTCTGATTTTAATAGGTATGAACTTGTACTCACACTGATAACTAAATAACACAAAACGTTTTATGTTTCGGAACTTTTTTCAAGGCTATAATGAACTATAATCAAATTAGTACCATTCTCTCATATTTGAGGAGAAACCCTTTTATTTCTGCCTTTCAGTCTACGATCTTGTACGTAAATCGGTGAAATGGAAATAATACTACTAAATTTCAACACACCTTATATATGTTCATGATTTGTTAGAATTATGCGAATATATGGCTAATTTAGTAGATTCATATAATATTACTATTGTAATGAAAAGTGTGCCAATTCGTAACGTAACTTTGAGACATAGGTGACTATGATGGTGATCAGCCAACGTAATGCACATTCAAACCGCTTTATTTTCACTGCAACTTAAGAAAAATACAACCCATTTTAGAAAAATTCCTAGTTCACACCCAGGCAAGTGAAATTAAACAATGTCCTAAATTGCTGACCTTGCAAATGCTAACATGAATCATGTGCAACAATAAAACCTTTGGAAATAATCGGTCTAGTATCCTGTTCGTATACGTGTTAGTTTTTAACATAGTAATGCAAACAACAGGATGGATTTTTACAGTTTTTTCCTTGTTAAATTCTGTATAAATTGAGCGTTCACGAAACTGTAGTCTCATTGCTAACTGTTTTTGCGCACAGAGAAAGTTTGGAAATCGTGTTGATTTAGAATCCCTCTCTCCTTTACGCTTTTTGTGGGTTTTAAAATGGCTTGGAAAGTACAAATTATGACTTGTATTTACTACAGATTGTAAATTCCACCAAAGCATTGAAATGTTAAAAGGACTAAGCTCAGTTCGAAACTACTGGATGACCTTCTACTGCTAAAAATTTAACACAAAACTGATTCAAGGTTTGTGCAAAGCTCGTTGTAGTGACGCAAGATTACACAATAGTATTCCATGAAATTTATTAATGTCTTGTTTAAATTTATTAATCAAGGTCTTGTATTAATGAAGAGGTTCTGAGAAGTCATAAAAGCTATACTAACGTACCACCATATATCAGTATATTAGACCGGAAAAGACTTCCTACTTACATAAGAAGGCCTTTCGGCATATTCGGGCACAATTTGCTATACTAAAATTTGGAATAAAATAAACATTTGATTTCACAGCCTTACATGAAAATTGTCATATTTCATATGTGCTTGGTA